>JAKUCM010003138.1:0-26605 GCA_023374145.1 Lepidium sativum
GTATACTAGCCATTATCTGTCCTTAAGGGTTTTAACTCTTTTCCCACTCTGATTTTCCACAAGAGGTGTCCATCCCATAAACTTTGAGAGAGCCTCCTCTTTGGTCATTAGAAAATAAATCCAGACTTTCCTTGAAAAATCATCAATGAATGAGATGTAGTATTGAGCTTTAGCTAAACTCGGTGTCACGTTTGGTGAACCCCATTAAATCAGAATGAACATGCTCTAAAAATCCCCTTAGATGTATGTTTTCCCATTCAAATGACAACTTATGTGCATTTCCCATGATGCAATGTTCAAATCTGCTTAGCGTTGCCACGTCTTTAGTATCCAGTACATCATACCTCACTAGAAGCTTCATAGTTTTCTCATTCATGTGTTCAAGTCTGTTGTGCCAGAGAGTAGTTGAATCTAGATTATTTGGTGTAGCAGCATTTGCTTGTTCTGAAACTCGTTCTTCGTCAAGATAGTATAGTGTGTCACCTTATAGTTTCCTGCCAACACTTCCTTTTCAGCTTTATACAACTGCATCCTTCCATTTCTCGACTTGAACCAACATTCAACAGATTCTAACTGTCCCAAAGAGATCAAATTGCGTTTTGTAGTAGGTGAAAACCTGACATTGGTCCAAACCCACCATTGTCCCATTATATTTTATGATTTTCAACCTTTCTAATAGCTGTGATTTCGTAATAAGTATCATTTCCCATCAGAACTTTCCCTCCATTTGTCTCCTCAACATCAACATTAGCTCCTTCTGGTAAGTCATATTGATATGAGTATCCTGAATCTAGAATCTAGTCTTGTCTTGATGAGTGAGAAGCCATTAATACTTCTGGTTCATCAGTACCAACCCATTGGGTTTTAGCAATACCAACTTTAGCCTTCTCCTTGTTTCGGTTTGTCTGAACCATGTATGTTTCCTCTTGGGACAATCCTTTTTGAAATGATCTTCACTCTCACATATCCAACATCTCTTCTTAAACTTAACACAAGATTTGCTCCTGGACTTAGATCTTTGTTTTCCCTTACTGTTTGTTCGACCTCTCAAATATCTAGCCATCAATCCTTCACCAGTATTCTTAGACTCCAGTAACCCTTTTCCCTTAAGTTCATACTCACCGAATAGGTAGTCTTGATAATTTTATCTACCGTAATTGTTGTCTTTCCAAGACTGTATTTCAAAGTGTGAACAAGATTTTAAATCTTTTTGGTAGACTATTCAATAATATTGCTGCATGGTCTTCATCCTCCAGTTTAACTCCCAAAATAGAAAGCTCCGATAACAATTTATTGAACACATCTAGATTTGCCATCTAGATTCTTGTCTTATTTCATTTGAAACTGTAAAACCTCTTTTTCAAGTCTAGTCGATGAGGCATTGATTTAAAGATCTCTTCCAGAGCGGTCCACAAACCTTGTGTTGTCTTCTCCTTGATGACTTTACGCAGCATAATTTCTGTAACACTAGAAGTTAACAAGTTTTTGACCCCCTTATCCTTAAGTTTCACTAGCTTTGCTCTCTTCTTTAACTCTGCTGGAGTTACCATTTTTTGGGTCTGCTTTATCTTCAGTTTCAGCTTCTGAGTCTGCTGAAGTATGAATAACATTTCCCAGATCTAAAATCTCTAGCCGAGCCGATACCCCTATATTTCCAGAGAGCAAAATCGCCTTCCCCATCGAACTTTTCCACTTCGAATTTTCCTTGTGTGGGTTCCATGTGATATATTTAGAGATAAGATATATACAACCTTCGTAGAATACCTCTTAATCACAACTTCTTATAAGACTGATCTGAGTCTTTGTAACCGAGGCTATGATACCACTATTAGGCTTTGTAGCCTTCGATCCTTTTCTCTTTCAGTATAATTAGATGCTTACTAACTTGGTGTTCTTTTGTATGTTATTTGCAGAAAACTAAAGCAAGTAAAGACACAAGAGACTAATGAGTTCCCAAGATCAAAACCGATCTTGGTACGTCTCACCGGAGATACGCGGAAAAGCTTCAAACACTTAGAGTTCTCAACCTCTCACACACTCCCCTTTACAAGATAGAGAAACTAGAAATCCCCCCCTTTAGATCCTATATGTTTAACCAAGGAAAAATGATCCCCTCCCTTCCTCTCAAAACACATAACACTCACTTACAAGGTATGTTCTCTCGCTTCTCTTCTTAACCACTAGAATGTGAGACAAGTCCACCTATTTCCATGTTAAGTCCCTCATCAATTTGTACTAATCTCCTGTCAGCATTCATTCTTTTGGTATTGATGTTAACACCTATGACCAATCCAAAAGCAAATGTTAACTTCACCCTTCTTATTAAATCTTTGTCTTTTTCTTATAGGACCAAAAGAAACAAGAGGAGAGTGTTAATGACTTATGGACTTGGTCTTGGCCAGAACCAACACGACTGACCCATTAGCCTAATACTCAAGACCCCATCGATCCAATAAAGCTGAAACCAAATAATACTAAAAAATATATGTGTTACTTTTAAATATTCGATTTCAATTTCGAATGTTTTTTTTGTTAAAAAATAAACATTCAGAACCGAACTAATATTATTTTGGTTCTAAATTTTTACTTATTTGAAACCAAAACTAAAACGAATTTGTGAGTATATATTGGGTATCATATTTTCATAACCGAATAGCAAAAAACCTGACTAAAACCGAATGCTATTTGCTAGTACTATATCATGTAATTAAATAAAGAAGATAGGAAATAAACCGAATGCCTTGATTGATATTTAAACCGAACACATTGTCTTGTCTTTACTCTTTAGTATAGTAATAACCGTTTTTCTCGTAGTACAACTAAATTGAATTATTGCATCGCATTACTTTTAAAGTTATGGAACCTTTTTATTTATCACTCTTATATACTGATATTGGGCTTTTTAATGCTTTCTTCAAGTCAATTTCAATCTCATCTCGAACTTCTTCCCAACAAGCAACGACAGTCTAGAAACCTCTACACTGAGAAACCTCGGATCATCATCGTCCACAACAGTCTTAAGAAGAGATATTGTCGGACTCCTCAATCTCTCATCTGTTCTAACCTCGTACGTTTTCACATTCTCCACGTTCTCGAACCCAACAAATGTCACTTTCCCGATGGTCCATTTCATTCTTGACGCGTACTCTGGATTCGCTACTTCTGATCTCAGTACAACGGATTTTCCGGTCACGTAACATCGGAACTTCACGAGAGTCCAATCTCTGTTCCCTCCTTCTTCACCCATCCTCACGTTTTCCCCGTCATCGAGAAACAGTTCGCCGGAGATGTTCTCATGCTGGCTGGCTATGACAAGAAGCTGAAATGGTGTCGTTCTGGCGTCCCTAGTTGTCATTGCCTCTCCTTGCATAGCCACAATGCTACCTGTTTACAAAGTTAAAACAAACTCTATTCTAGCTCAACTTCGTTATCAAAACTGGTTATCGAAAAATATACCATTACCTTCTCGAACATGAACGTTGACGTGATCAGCGGGAGTATCAAGTCTTACGTGCTTGCCGGTATTTCCACCAACGGCAAAAGAATAGTTGAAAAGATCGAACCAGTTCCCGGCAGGGAAATATGCATCCACGGTCACCTTCCCTTGCTCCAACGCCGGAGAAACCATTATGCTTTTACCGATCAAGAACTGTGAATCGATCTCATAGGTTTTAGTGTCTTGAGCGAATGAAAAGAAGAGCGGTCGTGCGATAGGGACACCGCTGACATGAGCCTCGTACATCAGTGTGTAGAGATGTGGGAGCAGTCTCATACGTAGGCCAAGAACTTTTCTTGCAGAAGAAGCAACCGAATCCCAGATGTATAATTCTTGTCTAGCTGTACCTATGGATGAATGGTCTCTTGCGAAAGGGTAAAAAGCTCCAAGCTGATGAAGAACCAAAGTTAGATCATGAACTCAGAATAATATCTACAGTTTCAGGGAGAGAAATAATCACTCTACCTGGATCCATCGACGACATAATTCTTCGGTGGTATCATATGAGAACCCGCATATGTCAGCTCCAACCATTGGTATCCCAAACAATCCAAAGTTGAGAATTCCGGGAATTGAGTAAGCCAAATCTTCCCATTTTGCAGCATTATCGCCGGTCCAGTGAGCCGTGTATTTCCCAGAACTTACAAACGTGGATCTTGACAAAACAAATGGCCTCTTTCCTGTTACATCCACCAGAGCTTGGTGAGTGGCTTTAGCTTCCAAGAGGCCATACAAGTTATGCGCATTGTATTCACTAACGTTTTCAAAATGGATAGATGTTGCCGGCACTGTCTTATTGTTTATCGGCGCTTTGCCCCCAAAATTATTGATCTTGTAAGGAGGATCATCGAGTGAAAATCCACGGGACTGAGGTGAAGTTATAAAATTTGACAACTCATTCATGTCAATCCACAGACCATCTACGGGAAGAATTTCTTGGAACATCTTAATTTCGTTGCTCCAGAAAGTTGCAGCAACTGGATTCAAGAAGTCAGGGAAGTATACTTTCCCAGGCCAAACCTCACCGAGATAAGGCTTACCATCTCGTTTTATGAAAATATCTGCTTCCATTCCTCTAGTATATGTTCCGTAAGAGCTATTCACACTAATACCTACAAGTAAAACCGAAATTTTAATTTCTTCAATCAATGTGTTAAAGAGTCTATAAATAGTATATGGGTGTTTACCAGGATCCAATATCACCACGTATTTCTGACCCTTTTTGTGAAGTCTATCCACAAATAATTTCATTTTGTCCTCCGGAAAATTCATAGGAGACAAAGTGAAGTCTTTGTAGCCATCCATGTAGTCAATGTCTGTCCACATAACCTCAAGAGGTATTCCAGCTTTTGCATATCCATCAACTACAGATTCAAGGTCTGAAACATTCTTGTACCCATACTTACACTGGTGAAATCCTTCACATGAATCAAAACAAAACATCATTTCACACTAAAGAGTATTCTTATCTCATAATCCATGGACTAACGTTTAAATATACGTAAAGACAATGCACAGATCAATGTCTCTTACCAAATGACCAGTAAGGCATAGGAGCAGGTTTTCCAATAAGCTCAGTGTACTGATTCATCACCATCTCCGGCAATGGTCCGGCGAAAACATAGAGATCAATGATGCCTCCAATCACATTATAAGTAATCCGATGTCCTTCATAGCTCACGTCCATTCCATTGCTATTCATCAATAGAACGCCGTGAGTCGTCCCTGCTTTGTCGTGGCCGTTTGATTTTCTTACATCCATGTAAAACGGGTGCGATCCGTAAAGGTTAATATCCGGATTCTCACTAGCAACATCAGCGTTCCATAAAGTCATGGTGTCACCGGGAATCAGCCTGAACGATCGCTTCGTGTGCTCTCCGAGACCGTACAAATTCGATCTGTTTTCCGGTAACGCCGAAGATAATTGAAGGAACTGATCTTTGAAGATGAAGAAAGAGTTCGGATCTGATGGATCCGGCGATGTATCAAAAAGGATATCGCCAGAAGAACGACGAGAGACGGAGAAACCAAACGGCGTAGTGTTGTGGAGAGTGAAAACTATGTCCGATGATGGATCTGCAAGGAAATTGTTCCCCGACGAGTTCCCTCCATCTTCCTCCATTAAGAAACGGCGAGGAGAGTGGTTTCCGGCGCGAGGAATAACAGATTCCGGAATCTCCCATCTTTGTTGACTAGAATCTGTGACTCTGATTCTCAAACGCTCACTTGTCTCCAAGCTGCAAATATATACAGAAACTTTCTTAACTTAGTCGCATATTTGAAATTAATTAATAGCTTCAGAATACAATAATAGCTAAACTAGAATTATCCGAAGATTCATTCAATAAAAGTGAGAAGATTCTAATGACCTGACATGAAGACTAAGCATTTTAGCATCTGGTCCATAAACGGGCGACGGTTTTATCAGATCAAGATTCGCCGTCAAAACCTTCAAGTTGGAGTCCACGGCCACTGACCTAACGACGTAGCCGTATCCAACGACTGTGGCTTCTTCTGAGCTTCCATGTGAAGGCAAAACTAAGCTCGAGCAGAAGAGTAAGACGACTATAAGGTTTGTGGAAAACCACTGGAAAGATGACATTTTTTGAGTTTAAAGTCGTGTAGTTTTGTTTTTATTGGTCTCATAGACTCAGTTTCTTTTTAGATAAGATTCACAATATTTTTATTAATTCGTGAACAGCGAACCATATTGTGTAAAGATGAGATTGGTGTTCACATAATCATTAACAATGACAAACGTGGTCAATGTGATGTACTCAACAATTTTTTTATTAGAATCATGAGAAGAAAATTGGAGACTATTTTGATTAAGAATCACACACGATAAATTCTTGGTAGAGTTGGAGGAAATACATACTGAATACAGTAGTAATTCGTTCTACGAACATAACAAAATTTAAGCCAATGATAATATTACTCTCTGATCAATAAAACCATAACGACAATTCTCTCATTTAAACCCAAATAAATGCCACAACAACAAAGGCACATCAGCCACCGACTAGATTGTCCCATGAATGAAGTGCAAGGACCAACAACCTCATTACGAAAAGAGAAACTTAAGAGTTTCAGTATTGAATGTTGAATCAAACCTGATATGCTTTTTTTTTATCTGAAACACCAATTTCCAGACGAAGTCACTGCTTATAACCTCCAGATTGGTACCTTTGATTACTGAGGCTGGAAAAGAAATCATCCGACATTTCAGGTGTTTGTTGTTGCTGCTGTTGTTGTGCACTGTATAGTCCCGTTTTACCAAGCCCGGATCCTGCACCCATAGACCATCCGGAATAGTATGTAGCAGCAGATGCTTTGTTCCCTTCATCATTGCCCAGATCACCGACAACGCCCACATCAGCTAGAGAAGCTTTTTTGGCTGATTACAGGGGAACAATAAAAGGGATAGTCAGGACTGACATCAGCTAGAGAAGCTTTTTTGACGATTTGTTTCACTTGACACAATTCAAAAGATTAGAATTCTGTCAACAAATTTTTTTGAATGGTATAGTGTATAATGTAGTTGATCAACCTTCCTATTGGTTTGATCTGCATTTATTTGGTTCATGAGAAAACAAAGTAAACTCATCATAGAGAAATAAGAGGAGGCTTTGACTTACAAGCAGTTATATTGAGATCAATCAGTCCACGGCTCAGTGAGTCAGCCCAAATTCCAGATTTCACCTGGAAAGGATCCTTTTTTTGCAACTGTTGTGGTTTTGAGTCTGCCAAAGACAGTGGGCTTGTGGAGTTTGTTGTGTTCCCATGTACAACTGGAGTCTGTGGACCTGTAGATACTGAAGCCGAATGAGAAGTGAAGGCACCAAAAGGATCAGATCCATCAAAATTATCCATAGGAACTGCAGCAAATGGGTCAACAATGTTCTGAGTAGACATAGATTCAGGTTTAGGATCTTCTGGGGGTGCAACTGATTCAGGGGATGCAAAAAGATCAACTGTTGGAGGAGCTGGAGAAGCCGTGACAGAAGGTTCAGACGCAGAGAAAAGATCAACTTCTTTCTGTGGAAACAGAAACATACATGTGGAATCACATCAGTCACAATTCAACAGAACAAGTCATTGTGAGGTGTAACAACAGAAAAATCGCCGTGTTTGACAAGCAGTAGGGAATTTCCATTGTAAAATGCCCTATACTAGCTTCATAAAAGAAGTCACCTACCTGTGTCGGTGACCCAAATTCTGTTCCCTGAGCTGAGGCTGATACAAAAGTTGCATCAGCAAACAAGTCTGTCTCTTGAAATTTGTCGGTGGAAGATGTTTCTGTTGGTCCAGAATCCATGAGGTCACCAATAAGATCTCCTCCAAAAAGGTCCACTTGCTGGGCACTGCTTCCGGATGGTTCTGCCAAAAAGAAAAACCATATATATAAGATATACATACGTCTATCAAATATACACAAATCAAACCAGCTTTTATTCCAAAGAATGATATGAACAATCTCCAAACTCAGCAGTTATAGAAAGAAACTAAACCAAATTTTATTCCAAAGAATGATGAAAAATCTCCAAACTCAGCAGTTGTAGAAAGAAACATACTATTGCTGGAAGTTCCACGTGGATCAAAATCATCAAAATCATCATCGTTGTTTGAAGGAGCTGCAGATACATATTTGGCAGAGTCGTTTGATTTTTTTCCACTGGATAGATTATCATGCTCCGTGCTGCCATTCAAAATTAAAACCGACTGAGCAAAAACGCAAGATTATCATAAAACACACACACACACACACAAAATGAGTCCGAAACACAAACAGAAACAAGAAGATAAAACCAAACAAGCAGCTTCAAATGGTAAAAATCTCCTTAAATGAAATCTATCCAAAATCCATAATAAAAAAATCAGAGAATGAATGGGGTTGACATAAACCTGGCATAGCGTGAAAAACTCTTCTTTGAAGTGAAGCCTTGCTCCTCATTTTTAACACCGCGTCTTGACCTTTGAAAGGACTCGTAGTCATTTTTGTCTTCCCTGGAATCCTTGTCCTTGTAACTGTCATAATTGCTCGAACCACTTTGAAAGCTACTACCAAATGAAGCTGAACCAGACTTATATGTTATTCCCGTTGATGACAGACCAACATACCTAATTTGGAGGCAGAAAAACAGTTCAAAGGCAACAAATAAAGAACAGGCAAACAACTTATTATCACATGTATAAAAACTAACTTGTTACGATTTGCTACTGCTTTGTCTCTGATTTCTGTGATTTTCTCTTTATTATTCAAGAGAGTGACTATGTTTTCCGCTTTCTTTCTCACATTAATTCCCACATCTTTTCCATTTGGTTCAACATACTCAAAACTCGTGAGTGACTATATGGATGACAGATAACAAAACAAATATCATGTCAGTTAAAAAACCACAATCTCCACCGTGAGAGAGCTACACATCAATATGTAAGAGATTTATACTGACAGATATTTGGTAAGTATGCTCAATAATCTCATCAACCGCTCGTTCTGACCCATTTGAAATAAGATAGTCGATAACAGCCAATGCCTGGTAGAAAAACAACTTTGGGTTACACCAAAACTATAAACTGTAAATATCCAAATACAGCAGGAAAACATCAAGAGGATTCTCACCTTGTAGACATATCGCCAATCCTTTCCTGTCTCACCCAGTCTAGTCCACAAAACACTCATAACCA
The DNA here is from genome assembly GCA_023374145.1 of Lepidium sativum. Taxonomy (NCBI): domain Eukaryota; kingdom Viridiplantae; phylum Streptophyta; class Magnoliopsida; order Brassicales; family Brassicaceae; genus Lepidium; species Lepidium sativum. The sequence goes on from JAKUCM010003138.1 coordinate 9,185, forward strand.
TCTGGCACTCGGAGCTAAACATATTCATACGTACAAGTTTAACATCATAACTCAAAGTTCTTTCCAAGTGGAATCCGGTATTAAAGTGAATGAGAACAAAAGTAAATCTAGAGATTACAATTTCTTGGTGGCCTGTGCTATCTCTGCCAATGCAGTACCATGCGGACCCCAAGGCTCATTATCTGTAGCATCCAATACCTGTACTAAAGATAGACATATAATTACAAAATTTATAATAGAACTCGAGATAAAAAACTGAATTAGAACACATGATCAATCAGAAAATTCCGGAAACTAGGAGACAATTCATTGCCGCCGACTTAAAATTAGGAAACAAATATCACATCAAGGCTCAAGCTTAACTTGCACATTAATTGACTAAGAAGTCCCAGAGATGGGAACAATCTCGGGTACAGAATCAGAAAATAACATGTATGGGCACACTCGGCCTACGAACACAGTGACATAACAAATCCAGCTCAACTGTTCAGAATTAGTGTCTATTTCCGATCTAGCAAGAATTCCTTGTCGTGCAATAGCTAAAACTAAAGGAAAATCTCGATTAATTTGCCTTTCAATCAAGCAAAGATGCGAACACTCTGCACAAATGGATACGAACAAAATGAATTCACCTTTTGCTCCATCTCAGGGACCTTCAAAACTTTCAGATTCACCTCCCTCTTTCTGTAATTGAAAACTAATCGAGATCAATCGAGACATACAGAATCAAAGATAAACGGATTTTGGATCGAAAGTATACATATATTGCAACGAGATCGAAGAAAAATAGATAAAGGAAACGGCAAACCCACATCTCTCGAACCGTTTGATCGAAGACCTTCATGAAATCCATTTTGAATTCGCGAAAATGTTACGAACAAGAAAATTGACAAAAAAATTGGTGAGAGGAGAAGTGCAGATCTGATCAGAGGATGGCTCTTCTTTGTTTGTTTTAATGGTTCCTTTTTTCAAAAGAAAAGCAATTACGAACAACAACAAAAACAAGAAGCACCTAACAAAACAAAAAAAAAAATTTAGCGCAATTGATTTTTGGAAGGCGTCGAATAACAATGAATTTCGTGTAAGTCACCTGGCCGTAGCCGATTCGGATCATCCGAAACTCACGCGGGTATGACTGGTTTCGATAAGCCTATAAAAAAATCTGACAAGCTTACCAAATTTATTTCGGTTAATTTGGTTTAAGACAGTGAATCGCTTGATATTACAAATTACCACAGAGGACATGAACATGATGACACGGTACAACTCTTTGTTGTCATGTTTGATTTGTTGCATTAAAATCAGTGCATATAGTACATCTCATGCCACAATAAACTGAAAACTACCCCTACTCATTGTTAGCTGCGTTAATGCATTTGGTAAGCCTCTTGCCATAACACAATGAAGCTAACCTGTAATATTTGTAATAAATCATGCAACAACCCCATGGACTACTTTTAAAAATCTTTACTTCTTTTTTTTTTTCGTGACCATAGTTAACTCTCATGTGGTCTTTTGCATCCAGAAATATTATAGAAATCAATACATGAATTAGACCACTTGAAAATTGATCCAATAAGATTAATCTGATGTCGTTATTGCTAACACTTTTCTATGCATCAAATATAGTTGACCAAACAACAACTTAGATTTCGATAGAAATCGAATAAAAATATTTTAATATGTTCTTTTATATATTATTCTAAATAAAAAAAATATAATAAAAATGTGTTTTACTCCCATAAATAAAGAGGAAAAAATCGCATTTGCATATCATACTTTTGTCACTCACTTTTTGTTTTCTTCTTTTATGTCCTCTTCCCCATTTCTTAGATCTCTGCTTGTTAAGCATGATTTTGGTCCTTTTATGGAGTTTGGCTTCGTCGAGTTTTTCTTGGTTTATGATGGTCTTTAGCTTATGTCTGGTTTAGGGATCGTTTAAACAACAAGATTTTTGGTAGGACTGACTCGTATGGTTTCATTGGATATTTTGAGGATTCATCTCCTCTGCTAGGTTACGACTCTCCCTCATATCTATTTCTTATTCCTTCTCTACGTTGGATCTCGTGGTTCCTCCAAATTTCTCTTGTGTGTTTGTCCTCTGTTCTGTCATGGCGAAATTGGGATTAGGTTCGTCGTTGTCTCCAATTTGGGTACCGTTTCTTACAACACAATCAAGAGGTCTGAAAAAGCTCCCATGGGTCATTGCTTTAATCCTTCAAAGCAAGATGTGTATGCTCTCTTACTGCGTTTTCCTAAGATCTGGAGGATGGAGAATAGAGTTTGTGGTCTGGACCTAGGCTTTGAGAAACTCCAGTTTGATTTTGATAATGAAGAAGAGATTGAATGATGAGGGCATCAAGCCGGATGAAATAGGCAGACCGATGACTCGAGCTAGGACATGCAAGTTGAGAAAACAACTAGGAGAATCTGTAGTTAACATCTTGAACAAGGAAGAGATCGTGTCCTTCCCAGAACGCTCCCAGATCGATATCGGGACTTCTTCGAGGAACGCGGGAAAGATCAAGAACGCAAGTCAAGACCAAGCAGCACGACCAGAGGAGATCCAAGATATTCAAGACCCTTTAGAAGCTGACCAAGAGGACCAAGAATCGACAAGACTTGAGCTGGAAGAAACCAACAAGACTTGGTCCTTTATCACGCCCTACAAGGATTGTTTTACGACAAATGTTTTTGCAGGAACGCCAAGCCCAAACAACTCCAACACCTTAGGATAAAGAGTCTTAAGGATTATAAGTTTTTTAGGCCTTTTAGTTTCATTTTAAAAAGATAATAAAACACTAAGTTAGAAATTTGCCATTTTTCATGTGATTTGCCAATTTTCTTATTTCCTTTTGTTAATGGGTTGCGACCCATATTTTCCTTTTTTCTTTAAGTAAGTCGGCCTTACGACCCCAATATAAGGTCCCCTTGCAGTTATGTAAGAAGACACCCAACTTTGAAAGCAATAAAGAACATAGTTTTCTCAAAGAGAAATCTTTAAGTCCTTAAGCAAGCTAGTCGTTTGTCTAAGACTTAGAACACACTGTAAGATCTCGCGAGGTTTCCCCTTGATCTATAGTGTGCTTGAGTGTATCAAGAAGCCCATCATACTTCTTATGGATCGCTCCTCAAACCACCCCTTCCGCGCCCCCTGACTTTTATTACCAAGGAAGTACATCTGATTCCTTTGGATAAATACCGCTCCCATCAACCTTAAAGAAGCATCTCGAAACTCGTATCATTTTGGTATCACAGCCAAAGATTTCCTGGAATGCTGTATCCATCTTTACTTTTTGCTCTATTTAATTTTAAAACTGTCATCACTTTCGCATAGGTTGTTAGATTCGTTTCTCAAGTAAAATAACCATTGTTTGCTTAAGATCCAATCTATATATTTCTTGTGACGGCTAGGGTTTTTAGTTCTCAATCTAAAAAGACAAAAAAAAAAAAAAAGAATTGTTCCTTAAATTTATTTTGCCTTTTTCGTATTTTCCATTTTTGTAATTTCCATTTTTACAATTTCCATTTTTACCAAAGAAAAAAAAAGATAACTACTAGTTTCTTGTTTTGAAACATGGAAACCCCAGCTGAGGTCCCCACCCTAGCTGAAACGTTGGCCCAATTCCAAGCCCAGCTTCGATCCATCAACACTCGAATTGACCGCTTGGAGCCGAGATCCACCAACACGCGAGTGTCCCTGCACTCCCAGGACGATGACTCGGACGCATACCGAGAGGGATACTTTGATCCGGATCCAGATTACCCTCCACCTAGGCGTCATATCACACGAGGAAGAGACCTCTATAATCGTGGACGTGAGCGGGACGTTCCGGTGCACTCCAACATCGACCCAAGACTTACCGCGCCCACCTTCGCCGGTAAGGTCGATCCGGAAGCGTACCTCGATTAGGAGAAAAAAATGTAGTACATCTTTGAGTTATACCATTATGCGGATCATAAAAGAGTGAGCTTTGCTGCTGCTCAACTCACGGACAACGCCTTGCCCTGGTGGGATCGCGACCTAGCCGAACGAAGACGTCACCACTATAACCAAGTCGCCACATGGGACGAGATGAAATTTAATCTAAGGCGAAGGTATGTGTCTCCATATTTCCATAGAGACTTACTAGAAAAGGTTTTGTAAGTTGGTACAGGGAAATAAGTCTGTGGAAGACTACTTTGAAGAATTCGAATACCTGAAGAACCGGCTAGAAACCCAAGAACCCGAGGAGGCCCTTATGGCTCAATTCCTAGATGGTCTGCAAAACCGCATCGCAAGGAAGGTAGAAAGGCAGCCATATTACGAGTTAAGGGAGTTATTACACTTTGCCATACAAGCTGAACAACACATAGAGAGGAAGACGGCCACGCCCAACCGTCCCAAGTACAACACTCCTTGGAACACACACACCCCGAGACCACAAGACAAGGGCAAAACCATTAAGGTCGAGACTCATCCTAAGAGAGCTGATAAAGGATCAACCAAGAATCCAATACTTGAGGTTAGTAAGGCTCTGAACACTTCTAGAACATGTGACATTGTGTGCTTCAAGTGTCAAGGTCGCAGACACATGGCGAGAGAATACCCGAGCTAATGGTTGTCACCAAAGGCAGAGAGTATTAATCACAAGATGAGGACAAGATGGATGTAGAAGAAGCTATAAGAGAGGCTGAGGAGACTGTAGCATACCCGAACGTAGGAGAATTCCTTGTAGCTTGCTGCGTCCTAAACTCTATGGTCGTGCCGGAAGAAACTGCACAAAGGGAAAACATCTTCCACTCGAGATGTACCATAAGCGGCAAGGTATGCAGTCTTAGTATAGATGGTGGTGCAAGCACTAACGTTGCTAACAAGTCCTTGGTCAAAAAATTAGGACTCACCACCACCAAGCACCCGACACCGTACCGCTTGAGATGGCTTAACGACAAGATCGAGATCAAAGTCCCCGAGCAAGTAACCTTTCATTTCAGCATTGGAACATACCAAGACCAGGCACTATGTAATGTAGCTCCCATGCAAGCTGGACATCTCCTACTTGGCCGACCTTGACAGTTTGATAAAGAGACTCTACACAACGGGCACACCAACTTCTAGTCATTTGTGCATGACAAGTGCAAGTATAGCTTAGCGCCCTTGACCCCGACTCACGTACATGAGCTCCAGATCAAGATGGTTCAGTCCACCAAGGTAAGTGACCCTTCTCTATTTGTGACTCCGAGTATCATAGAGAAAACCTTGTGTGTCAAGCAAATGGTGCTACTAATGCTCTTCAAAGAGAATGTAGTCGTGGATGCTCGTTCTAGACGACACAAACTCATCACCATCATGGACGCCAAAGTTCTAGGATTTGAGTTCATCAAGAACAACTACAGGGAGGATCCAGAGTTTGGGGACATCTATCAAGCTTGCAACAAAGGAGCCTTCAGATCATACTACATCCATGAAGGGTACTTGTTTCGGAAAAAATGTTGTGTATACCGCAAGGGTCAATGAGAAACTTGATACTTAGGGAAGCGCATGGCGGAGGACTCATGGGACACTTCGGAGTTTCCCAAACTCTAGATATGGTGGTCGATTTCTTTTGGCCGCATCTTAGGAGAGATGTGGAGCGGCTGTGCATCAAATGTACAACATGTTTCAAAGCTAAAGCTAAGTCCCACCCTTATGGTCTTTATCTCCCTTTACCTATTCCTAATGCTCCTTGGGAGGATATCTCAATGGATTTTGTTCTAGGTTTACTAATGATAAATCACAAGGACTCAATTTTTGTTGTAGTGGACCGTTTTTCAAAGATGGCTCACTTCATACCTTGTGGCAAGACAAACGACGCATCACAAATCACCGACCTATTCTTCAAGGAAGTAGTGCGCCTACATGGAGTCCTGAGGACTATTGTTTCCGATCGAGACGCCAAGTTCCTAAGCCACTTTTGGAGAACCTTATGGCGTAAATTAGGCATTAAGTTGCTCGTCTCCACCACTTGTCATCCCCAAACCGACAGCCAAACTGAAGTGGTAAACCGTACTCTAGGAACCTTACTTAGAGCTACGGTCGGTAAGAATTTAACCAATTGGCTTTCTTGCTTACCTATGGTTGAATTTTCTTATAACCGAGCTAATCATTCGTCTTCTAAGTTCTCACAATTTAAAGTGGTATATGGTTTCAACCCTTTGACGCCAATGGATTTTACACCACTCCCTCCGCACCACTACCTTGACAAGGATGCAAATGCCAAAGCCGAGCTAGTCCAAAAATTACATCTCAAAGTCAAGGAGAACTTGGAAAAGAAGGCTGAATCGATCAAGCAAAGAGAGGACAAAAGGCGCAAGGTTGTGATATTCAATCCGGGAGATTGGGTTTGGGTACACATGCGTCCGGAGCGCTTCCCAACAAGCACAAATCCAAGCTCGCGCTCAGGTGCGATGGTCCCTTCCGAGTAATCGAACGGATCAACGACAATGCCTACCGATTGGAACTGCCTGGTGAGTTCAATATCTCTTCAAGTTTCAATGTTGCTGATCTCTCTCCATTTCTTGTCAACGATGACGATGCACCCGAGATGGAACATTTTCAAGAGGGAGGGGATGATGAGGGCATCGAGCCGGATGAACTAGGCAGGCCAATGACTCGAGAAGGACACGCAAGTTGAGTGAACAACTAGGAGAATCTGTAGTTAACATCTTGAACAAGGAAGAGATAGTGTCCTTCCCAGAACGCTCCAAGATCGACATCGGGACTTCTTCGAGGAACGCGGGAAAGATCAAGAACGCAAGTCAAGACCAAGCAGCACGACCAGGGGAGATCCAAGACATTCAAAACCATTTAGAAGCTGACCAAGAGGACCAAGAATCGACAAGACCCGAGCTGGAAGAAACCGACAAGACTTGACCCTTTATTGCGCCCTCCAATGATTATTTTACGACAAATGTTTTTGCAGGAACGCCAAGCCCAAACAACTCCAGCATCTTAGGATAAAGAGTCTTAAGGTCCATAGGCTTTTTAGGCTTTTTAGTTTCATTTAAAAAAGACAATAAAACATTAAGTTAGAAATTTGCCATTTTTCTTGTGATTTGCCATTTTTCTTATTTCTTTTTGTTAATGGGCTGCGACCCATATTTTCCTTTTTTCTTTAAGTAAGTCGGTCTTAAGATCCCTATATAAGGTCTCTTTGCAACCATGTAAGAAGACACCCAACTCTGAAAGCAATAAAGAACATAGTTTTCTCAAAGAGAAATTTTTAAGTCCTTAAGCAAGCTAGTCGTTTGTCTAAGACTTAGAACACACTATAAGATCTCGCGAGGTTTCCCCTTGATCTATAATGTGCTTGAGTGTATCAAGAAGCCCATCATACTTCTTGTGGATCGCTCCTCAAACCAACCCTTCCGCACCCCCTGACTTTTCTTACCAAGGAAGTACATCTGGTTCACTTGGATAGAACCCGCTCCCATCAACCTTAAAGAAGCATCTCGAAGCTCATATCATTGAAGAAGTCTTACATCTTCGTTCCTTTTACTTTGAATAATAGATGGTAACTCTGGTTTGTTGGCAACCTGTGGTGGATTATACTTTCCCCTCGTCGATTATTTTTTGGATTTGTGTTCTTGGCCTTCCAGGTCTGTATCGTGCTCCAATCACTATCTAGGCTATTAGTGAGGCTTTGGGAACTGTTCTTGAGATTGATATGAATGTTGGGATAGCGAAGGTTGAGATTGATGGCCTTAAGCCTCTGGTGTTTGAGAGATCGGTTGAATTTTACCAAAGTGAGTTGGTCAAGATGTGTTTGAATATGGTAGGCTTGTTAGGTACTGTTGTTTGTGTTCAAGTTTGTGCCATGCTTCAGCAAGATGTCCACTATCGTTGGATACAGAACTAAAGGTGGATGTTGACAAGTCTAACGTTTGAGACTGAAAATGCTCTTAGTTACAAGGCTGTAGCTTCTGGTCTGAATAATGATTGTCAGATGGTTGATCGATCGAGATGAGTGGCTGATCATACTCTAGCTGGTGGGTTGAGCGAAGGTCGGTTTCAAAACATGCCTCATTTTTGTCACCCTTACCCAAACTCCCGTCCTTCTAGACGTGGTTTTGGTGCTCCATTGGCTGCAAGTTTTATCTCAATTAAAGGTAAGGAGATGGTTGGTGGCTCCACAGAAGATGTTGTTAGTAAAGTTGATCCTTTGCCTCATGTTCCCACTCAATTAGAGGACTTTCTTCCTCGGGATTAGCCTCTAATCAGGGTAATGATGAAGCGGATCCAGAGGATGATAATTCATTGGGGGATTGAATGGAAATCTGGTTTGAAGGCTATTTTTGAGAAAAAATGAAGGGGAAATGACCTCGGCTACAAACAATGTGGTTATGGCTTCTGCGTCTAAACAAGGGAAAGAGAATTCAAAGGTTTCTCGGGGTTCAGGGAAGAAAACGCACAAGAGTACAATCACTTTGCAAGATACGAGTTCCAGGAAGCATATGGTTGAAGGGCTCATCTCTCCTAAGAGGAAGGGTGTGTGGGGCAAATCAGGGGTTGTGTTGAAGTCTAATGGTGGAGAGGGTGTTTCACCATCAATTTAAATTTTTTTATTTGTTTAATGAATAAGTATATATGTTGGAATTGTCAAGGCATAGGTGGTACTTCTACATTTGTTTTTCTAAGAGACATTGTGTCAAGAAATAAGCATGATTTCATTTCCTTGAGTGAGACTAGGAAATGTAATAGGTATTTAGAGACTTTGGTTTCTAACTTAGGGTTTGATAATTTTATTTCAGTGGAGCATGTTGGAACCAATGGCGAACTTGCTTTAATTTTCTAAGGATTTTATGGTTGATTTAAATTATAAGAATAAAAATATAATTGATGTTTCTATGGTGAACCAATTCAGCATTTGCAAGAAAATATTTGGGAGCGTTTGGTTCGATTGAGTTTATCTTGGGAGATTTTAATGAGCTTTCTGGTATTCATGAGAAGTCAGGTGGGCGTCTTTAGAGCTTATGCTCTTTTGTTGCGTTGATACTCTTCATATATGTGGCTTGGTTGAGTTTTCGTGTTTGTGGAATACCTAGTCTTGGAGGGGGATGTGTAAGTCGGGTCTTGTTAGGTGTAAGTTGGATAAGGTTTTTGGTAACTCAGCATGGCACTCTTTTTTTCTGGATTCAACTACGCAGTATTTAGAGATGATTGAGTGTGATCATCGACTTATATTGGTGGCTTCTAAAGGTGTCCAACATTAACGTCGTTCAAGTTTCATATTTAACAAACATTAGCTCGGGAAGGCAGGTCTTAACAACACAATTGATCACAGTTTCTCTCGTTATTGAGGATTACGGAGGTGCATGTTCTCTAATAATATTGCTAATTGACGTTGGGAGATTTCTCGGTGGAAGATGTCTTTTGTTCCATCAAGTTGGTATTACATGGAGTTGTGTAAAGTGGATTTAGAACGTTTGAAGGATGATGATTCTAGCTCCCTTTCAGATATTCGCTAGGCACATGAGGCTCTTCGGCTGGCGTATAAGAACTATTTTGGAAACAAAAAAAGAAGAAATTGATGGCATAGAGAAGGGGATCAAAATACGAAGTTTTTCCATGCTCAGACTAAACAACGTTGAGCAAAAACTAGGATCACAAGCTTGCTAGGTTCATTTGGTAATTGGGTCTCTCGGGAATATTGCTTTCGAGGGTGTTGATTATTTTTAATGTCTTTTTACTTCAGGAGGTATTATTGATTTTGGCTTTGCTTTGGATTGCATTGTTTCTAAGGTTTCGCTGGAATATAACTAGATGTTGTAATTCTCAGTCTCACAGGAGGATGTTTTGCGGGCTCTGTTTATGATGGATCCATGCAAGACTCATGGGGGTGGACAGGATGACGACTTTATTATTCGAGAACTCTTAGCTAGTTATAAAGGATAATTACATGATTTTCGTTAATGAAATACTTGTCTTAGAGGTGTTTGATTCTAGCTTAAATCTCACAAACATTTGCTTGGTTCCAAAGGTTGATCGACCTACTAAAATCTTTGACTTTCGGCCAGTTAGTTTATGCAATGTGGGTTAAAAAATTGTGTATAAGGTTTTCTACTTATAAATGAAGAAAATTTTTCCATTTCTTGATTTATATGACTCAATCTGCATTTGTTTCCAGCCGTCCAATCTTACATAATATTCTTATTACTCAGGAGATGTTCCATATTTCACGGACTAATAAAGCATTCAAAGGAAAAATATGGCAGTGAAATATAATATGAGTAAGACGCATGATAGGATCAAATATGACTTTTTGGAGAACCTTCTCCTCCATCTGGGGTTTCAAGAGCAATGGGTTTCTTGTATTATGTTTTATATCCACTTTGTCGAATATTTTATCCTACTAATAGGACTCCACATGGGTAAATATTAGCCAAGCGTTGTCTGTCTCAAGGTGAACCTCTATCTCCATACCTTTTTATCCTTTGTACGGAGGTCTTGATCTCAAAATTACGCCATGCAGAAGATTTGAAGCAGATTTCAGGGCTTGTAATTGCTTGTCGTTGTCCTTTAGTTTCTCATTTGTTATTTGTTGATGATAATTTATTCTTTTGCAAGGCTAACCGTGAAGAGACTAAGGCCATTTTGGAAATCTTTCAACATTATGAGAGACCATTTAACTAGCAATTTAATTTTGATAAATTATATATTCAAATCGGCCATTGGGTGGATATCTTAACAAAAGCTTATATTCAAGATATTTCAGGGATTTGTAATTTTGGAGGAATGGGAACTTATTCTAAAGGTTTAGAAGAGTCTAAGACTAAGATTTTTACTTTTGTGCATGAGAAAAGTAAGGCTCATATTAATTTGTGGTCGTCGAGATTTCTTTCTAAAGATGGCAAGGAGGTTCTAATTAAATCTGTTTGATTGCGCTTTCGTCTTACGTTATATTTTTCTTTAGGTTAGCTAAAGGTATTTCTCAGAAGATTACCTCTGCAATTACAAATTTTTGGTGGCAAAAATCTACATCATGTTTGGGCATTCATTGGGTAAAGTGGGAGTATTTATACAAAGGGAAAAAGGAAGGCGGGTTGGGTTTTCAGAAAATTGAGGATTTCAATTCAGATATGCTGGCTAAGAAGCTTTGGCGTCTTATCGATTGCCTAGACTTTTTGTTTTCCAGTTTTCCATGGACAATATATTTGGGATTATAATATGTTGGTTCCATTGCGCAACTCTTCTCCGTCTTATGGTTGGCGGAGTATTATTTTTGCTAGGATTTTGATTTCCAAAGGATTGATTAAGCGTGTTGGGGATGGTTCTTCAATATATGTGTGGGGTGATTCTTGGATCCTAGATAGAATCCCTCAAGTTGCGTCTTGTCCAGGGATGACATTCTATCCGAATCTTTTTGTGGACCTCCTCATTGATCCGACGATTAGGAGGTGGAAGATGGCTTTGGTAAAGCAGTTCATGGATCCGCCAGATGCCTTTTTGTTTCTTGGTATCCTTATTTCCCGGCGGGCCCAACCTGATTGGTTAAGTTGGTATTTTACTAAGTTTAGACGATTTATAGTTTAATCTGGTTATCGGGCGGAGCACAATATTACTAAGTTAGTTTTGGTCCAACTTTGGAATCTCTTCAGAGTGAGGTTTTGAAGATTTTGTGTCCATTGAAGATTAGGCATTTCATGTTGTAGGCTTTATTTAGTCATGTTGCGGTGGGACCAAATTTGGCACGACGGGGTATAAATTATGATGTGTTTTGTTCTCGTTGTGGTTCTCATTCAGAATATATTGATCATGTTTTGTTTGAATGTCCCCCGGTAGTTCAGACATGGACTTTGTCTTAGTTACCGGCAGGGATATGAGAATTTTTGGGCTTATCCATCTATGCCAATTTTGATTTCTTATTTTGGCGTATTCTCCCAGATGTTGATAACAATTGTTTTCCTTGGATTTTATGGTTCATCTGGAAGGAGAGGAAGGACAAACTATTTTCCAATATCGACCAAGATCCAAGGGATGTGGTCCGTCATGCTGAAGAATAGGCTGCAACTTGGATTCTTTTGAATGCTAAGAGCCCCTTAGGACGCCTTATTGACTTATCCAACCACTAGTTTGTTCCCTTGGATCATGAGGTTATATCCCGACTTTTGGCTGTGCATCCAGGGTTCACATGTTTTAGGTGTTTAGTTCCGAGTTCGGTGCAAAATTTAAGGCAACAATTCCTTGATTAAATTATATTCACAAAGCACAATCTATGTTTAGGTTTTTGGCTGAAGCACATAAAAATTCAAGTAAAAACCATATTCTTCAGCAGTGGGGAATATGAACACAAAAAAAAAGAAATAGAAGGACTTTGTGTCGGTTAGCAGCTAATATTTCTATTGGGGCAGCCAGATCTGTTTGATGTTTTGGTTATTCTTCGTCCAGGTCACACTTGCCTTTCTTGTCTGTTGCTGATAATCAAAACACTCACGCTCAAAGCCAAGCGCGTCTTTACCGAACTCCATCAGAAACGGGCCCATCAAAGCCCAATCTAAACACATCAAATTTCAATGGTGTTTAATATTATTAAACGGAGTCATTAACAACTTAATCCAACAGCAAGCAGCTAATTAAATGTATAACGACACGTGTCGTAAGACAATTCGATCATAAATTAATTAAAGATAGCGCTTTCACATCCAGTTCCATGTTAAACACGATACCCAGTAGCATTACCCTTTTGGAGCATTATAAAGAATGACGTGATATGATTTGTTAGATTTTATCTGATTACGGTGAAGTCGCACGTACTTGATCTTAACCCCTCTCCGTTCAGGCGCATGATCTATTGAATCCGATTGGAAAATGGAGAATCTGCTATATCTACTTTTGATCTAACACCAAATCAATTTTAGTGAAATGTGTTATACTCATTTTATCTTTTTCTTTCATTTAAAAAAAATAAAAAAAAAAATTACAGAAAAAAAGCTCCACATATGTGGATTCTCTTCTCTTGGATCTCCACCAACTACGACGTGCTCGGCGTCGCCACAAGAAATTACCTCCATCGAAACTCGTTTTCTGTATAACATTCTTACTCTGCATCTCTATTCCCACTCCCATGAAGATTATTTCACTGAAATTAGATTTTGATTTGTAAATTGATTATTTGGTATGCTTAATTGATTTAATGTAATTCAATCCGGGTTAACTAGGACTTAAAACTGGTAACAATTGCGATAAATATGTTTAATTTTAATGTATTTTTTATTTGAATTGAGTCCATTCATTTTCAGGTGATTTCGCGATACTTTAACTAGGTAAAACTAATATTAGTGATACTATACTGATAAATATAGTATAACTAGGTAAAACTAGTTCTACTATTACTTAACTGATAGAGTTTTTTTGGTTTTGCATATGTCTAATGATGCAACATGCACTAGAAGATATCACTTTATCGATGATGGAATATTGTCTATAAAAGAGATTTGTTTTTGATGAAATTTATGTTATATTGCAATTGTGTTTCATCCACTTATAAGTAGAGGTGAGGAAGAAATGAATATTTGTGATAACGTGGATATGTATAGTTATCAATCGTACGTCGATGAACGTAATGGTAGATGTAAATTGTTTGTCGATATCATAACTAAATCGGAGAATCCTAAGCAAACGTCGGGTCTAGTGTCGAGAGTGGTCAAAAATTATGTTGTTATGAACTATGATAAGTTTAATGATGGAGAAATCACAACCATCATTGTAAATCGTAATGTATTGTAGACTAATATTACTATACTAACAAATTTTTGTATTTGTTTTAACAAAATAAAATGAGCAACAACATCATTATATATTTAACATGTAAAAGTCGCATGTATAATTTAGTGATATACAAAGAGGCGGGAACAAGAATTCCAATGGTTACTATTTGGATATCGCAGTAAAATTTGATTTTATTCTTTACATTTTATATTTGTAATACTAAATATATCATTATTTTATTTAACTATTATTAAATATGATATTTTTATCAATATATATATATATATGTGTTTTATGAATGATAATCTTTACATCTCAATTTTTTGATTTTTATAGGTTGAATAACAATGAACACAAAAGCTAAAAACAATACAAATTATTTAACAATCGATCAATTAACCCAAAATGTTCATATCATCGTACAATGCTACATGTTTTAAGGAAGTGGGAAGCAAGAATTTTAAGTAATAACAATGAGCTTATAGGAGTAAACTTTCTCTTACTTGATGAAAAGGTAATATTTTTTACATTTATTTTTTCCTTATTTGAAAATATTTTTATTATTCAACTAAAACTTAAATTTTTTACAACAGGAGAATACTATTCAAGGCTTTGTGCATCATTCTCTTCTAGAAAAGTTTGAGAATGCATTACGTAAAGGAAGTGACTACTTTTTGAAATATTTTTTGGTTACTTCTATAAAATTTGACTACTTCTATAAAATATGACTACTTTTATATATCTATAAAATATCGATTTTTAGTGAAGTGACTACTTCTATAAAATAAGTTTTTGGTTTATATTTTTTCACACATAATTTTCATTTATTTTTGAAAATCATTTCAAATTATAGATCTCTACAAAATAAATATATATAAAATGTATCACAATGATAAGTACATATTAATTTAAATTATAATTTCTATATATTGTACGAAAAATCTTTAAAGTCTATTTAAGATTTTTTAAAAATTATTTATAATATTAAAAATATGACTAAAAAAAACTTTTACCCCGTACATCGCACGGGTCTATATCTAGTAACATATGAATTCATCTTCTATCATATCAATTACTAGTTTTATAAAAATAAAAACAAAATATATCAATCAGAAAATTATATTGGTAAACACTAATGATTTATGATTAGGAGTAAACCTCAATATACTATAATACTATATAGAAGAAAATTACGATAATACTATATATTAAGTCGTTATGAAACAATCTACATAATATATTCCTTATACTTTTAAAGTAACTTTATAAATAATAAGCAATTTAGGATCTTGAAGTTTCGTAAATCTATGTTTACACAATTTTAATTCATCAAACACTTATTATAGGGTAATTTAATGAAATTAACCATAAAACTAAAATAAAATAATGGAAAGAGGAGTAAAATTAATTTAAATAGAAATCTTCAAAAGTATAATTCTTTAGAAGATTTGTAAAACCTTTTACTTTGTATAACTACTTAGAGCAACATTAATGGTAGTTTTGTATTAGGATTTCTTAGTATTATTTTATTAATATATATGAAAAAGTGTGTTAAGAAATGTTTATTGGATATAAGTTTTTAAGATAGATTAATGGTAGTTTCTTAAGTGAGTTTCTTAAGGAATATTTTATTTTTTTAAGGTTCAAAAATAAAAATAACTTTAGATAACATAGTTATTAATGCAAATTTAAACTTGTAAAACATACTCTTAGATAGAATAAATAATATAAAATACAAACAATTTAGTCTAAATTGGTGGAAAATTTAGTCCATATATGCTCGACCAAATCGTTTTTCAATTGTTCATGGATAGTTCGATCACAAATTCGAGTTCTACTGGCCATCATATCAACGAGATTTGAAGGCATATTAGTAGAAAAGTTGAAATCTACCGTTGTACGCCCAGAAGATTCCGCCTCTATGAATTCGTTGACGTCTAAATGAGTATACATATGTTGTTCGTTTTGCAAGCTCGCATGATTTTTCCGATTTTGTCCTTATCCCAAATAAGAGCTGGATTTTTAACAATGACAAACCGAGCTTGCAAAACTCCAAAAGCACGCTCGACATCTTTACGACAAGCTTCTTGATGGGTGGCAAATAAAGATTGTTTTTCCGTTTGTGGAAGTGAAATAGACTAGATAAATGATGCCCATTTTGGATAAATTCCGTCACTAAGATAATAACCCAAACGATATTCGTTCCCGTTAACCACATACCTCACTTTTGGTGCTCGGCCTTTTAATATGTCATCAAAATCCGGAGAGTGATCAAGGATATTGATATCATTTAAAGTTCCCGGAGGACCAAAAAAAGCGTGCCATATCCAAAGATCTTGAGAAACAACTGCCTCTAAAACGATGGTTGGTTTACTGGAACCACGAGAATATTTCCCTTTCCAAGCAGTGGGGCAATTCTTCCACTCTCAATGCATACAATCGATGCTTCCCATCATGCTTGGAAAACCCCTCATCTCTCCAATAACGAGCAGCCTTTGAAGATCTTCTACGGTGGGTTTTCTTAGGTACTCATCGCCAAAGCAAAAAATGATTCCATCAACAAAATGTTCCATGCACTTCAAGGAAGTGGTTTCACCAATCCGGAGATATTCGTCAACTGCATCAGCAACATAACCATATGCAAGGATACGAATTGCTGTAGTACACTTTTGTAGTGCCGAGAAACCATACCGCCCGATAGCATCTCTTCTTTGTTGAAAGAAAGGTATTTCATTAGATAGTCGATCAACAATCTGAATGAATAGTGACTTATTGATTCTGAAGCGACACCGAAACATAGGATGCGGGAAAGTTGCATTTTCAGCAAAATAGTCGTACCATAACTTGATGTGTCCTTCTTCGATGTCTTTCAATATGGATTCTTTTTTTCCTCGGTTTTGGAGCTGCTATACTATCATTGTAAGAGTACAAAGAGGTATTCAATTCTTCGTAAAAAAGATTATCGAATTCTTCATTCAACGCTTCCGCTAACTCATCACAGGAAGACGAAGCCATATTAAATATAAATAATTGATATAGATAAGGGTATTTACTATTAATGGGTGTTGGTCTGTTTTTGTTAAAGGAATTGATTTAGAGAAGAGAAGATAAATTTTTGTAAGAGAAATTGAAATAGATAAGAGAAGATTGATTTTTGGTAAGAAGTGAGAATAAAAGTGCTTATATTTATAGTAGAATATAAATTGATTGTTGTGTACAAAATCTTACAAAGATATTACAAAAATTAAATCAAATTATGTTACAATATGTGACCATAAGCAAACAAATAATATACACTGCATAACATAACGTACACTCCGTGACCCAAATAATGTACATTCCGTGACTATAATCAAACAAACCATCAATCACCACACATCAAATTCTTGACACATACACATCCTCCAACTTATTACTTTTGACACAAACACATCCTCCATTTGCTGAGCAACCTTCTCCTTGTTCTCTGCAGCTGAAGATAAAACAAAATTCATTATTCAATTAGATTGTTCAATAGGAGACAGAAAGCATACACATTGTCGAGCCAAAGAGTAAGACAAACCAAATGTGTTAGAGAGTGTTTGATTAAAAGAATAAAATCAAACAAACAAATCAAAAGAACTGGAAAGATAGCAAACGACAACCTCAGTTTCTTAGCTGAGCAAAACACATCTTCATCATCTTCTCTCTCTCTC
>JAKUCM010003139.1:0-39256 GCA_023374145.1 Lepidium sativum
TATAATTTTCATGAAATCTAAATAAAAAATAATCAAAATCTAAAGTTTGTGAGACGAAGATATACAAACCACCAAATAGAAAAAAATATTAAAATTGATTATCTGTCTAAGTACAAATAAAACCACTAATATTTTCATAATTATGTTTTTATATAGGTTTTAAACTAGAAATTGTATTTTGATATTTAACACTAACTATGAAATTGTTTTCTTTATTTTTTATATTTCTAATATGAATTTAACCATATATTTTCATTGATTTTTTTTAATTTACTACATATTAATTTAATATTTTTATTTTAATAATTTTTAAGTAAATTATTCTTTTTAATATGCCCGTAGACCCAATTTTCAAAATATTTTATGAAAATTTACAGTATAATAGTAAAAACATTTTTTCAGGTTTTATTAAAAGTTATATTCTTTGTATTACATAAGTTAGATGTAGGTTAGCTTAAGATATTTTAAATTTATTTACTTCTAATATTTAAACAATTATACGTAATTATAAATTAAATAGTAACTTAAAAAAACTATATAAACATAATTAAAAAATAACTATTCAATAATAAAATAAATTATTTAGAAGATATTTCATAAGTAGGGGGAAAACCGTCGTTTTTTTTCAGTGTGTACGAAGAACAGAACGATACATGTGTTTGTGATTATTGTGCTTTGCTCCGATCATTGAGATGATCCATCATCTGTAATTACAATCTTTTAGTCATCACACGGCTATAAATCTTCATAATATCTTTTTCAATCGAATCTCATATATGATTTGGCGTATTCTTGTGCAATTAAAATTGGATAGGATTTTGATTTTCATCGATTTGGAAGAGGGTTTCACCGAGATATTCTGGTGGTTCTCTAAGTTTCAATTGTTGATATTTTTTTCCTATCATGGTCCTTGTTTGTGATATTTAGGGATCGATATTGATTTTGATCCAATAGTCATCTTTTCACAGAGAAGTTTATTATCGGCGTTTATGAAGTATTTTCGTCGTAGTCTTTTTGGTGTCCAAATCGTGTTTCATGTTTCTCATTTGATTGTTAATAGGCATCAGTGCGATCCACTGTGGGTGGCTTGGTGATTAACCCATATCCTTTTGGATTTGAGGATGAAAGTACGACCACAACGAAAATTACCATGGAATCAATACACAAAAGATGGAGAGGCAAATAAAAGTGAGTATAAAACAAGCATGAGGGTTTACTACAACCAGGGAAAAGCATATCTCTTTTGTTAGGAGACTTCTAATCAGATTGAAGGTCTCACGATGTAACATATATATCACAATCTTTTCCTTTCAAATACATAACGGGATGAAAATGTTTGCTAAGCAAAACTGCCACCCAAGATTGACGGACAAAACAAATATCAAAAAAGTGGAGCATAACATTTTTGTATATCTTTACAAAATTATAAGGTTTGTTGTAATCTCATTACGGATAATGTATACCTGATTCTTATTACTAAAACACTACATGAAAACATGACAATTGCGATGGAAGATAACACCGCAAGGACATCGCAAATAGGTAGTTGAGACAGCTTTGCGACGTCGACTAAAGCATCTCTATTCGTTACTCGCAAGCCGAAAAACGTTGCAGAAGTGTCGTCAAGGCTGTGACGTACAGTGAGGTCGCAAATCCATTGCTAAAAGCGGCGCCGCAAAAGCGAAGCAGGTTTTGTGATAATTTTGCGACACAAAATCCTGCGACGTTTCTGCGACTTTCAGTCATACGATGTCTCTGCGACATGTTAAATTGCGATAACTTTGCGATTCTATCTTAGTGACTCTTCTGCGACATCCACTACTGCGACGTTATTGCGACTCCGATGTCTGCGAGGTCTCTGCGAGGCCACATGTTGCGATGATCATGCGGCGTCTATACTCTGCGAGTTTTTGCCAGTTCGTCTTCTGCGACGTTTTTATTTTATTTTATAAAATAAAAAATAAATAAAAATAATTTAGAAAGAAATTTAATTAAAATAACAATTCGAATAAAATAATATTAAAATTTAAATTTTTTTACAAAATATTTAAAAAATTTAAAAATCGTCAGATTGGTCCTTCATCTTCAGCGTTTATTTCCACAAACACATCATTTAACTCTGGGTCCTTCTTTGCAATGATAGAACACATCATCTAACTCCGATATCTTCTTTTTTGCCTTGGCTAGCTCCCTGTGTTTGGCGATCGACGGGCTCCCTCAGATCATTAGAAACTCTAGAGGATTGAGAGAATCCTTGCGGCGATATTCACTGCTCAATAGTGAACCTGTTCCAAGCAGTGTCCTTTTTATGGAGAGCGACCTAAAAAATAATATATTTAAACGTTAGATAAATTAATATAAACTACAACTAAGAGAATGAATTTTAAACAACTTTACCTTGACATATAATTGGTTCTTTTGTGCAGTGGATAATCCACCGGATGCAGAGCTCTCATCACCGCAATCTTGAGTTAGTTCCTGCAACTTTGCAATAATATCGTTGTACAACTTCTTTTATTTTCTGTCCACAAAATCCTATCTTTGTTCCTTTTGGTCAGGTACAGAGTGCTGAGAATATCAGGGTGAGTATCCCCTGATAACTCTTGCTGAAAATATTGTAAAACATATATTATATGAATAAAATTTTATATGATTTATGAAAAGTTTTGGAATAAATTAATTTTGAAACACTAAGCTGTTTGCGAGTTCGGGCTTTAAAAGAAGTCCAGCCCGAGCAATTCTTATGCGTACCACTGCCATCAGGATCAGATAAGCAAGCCGCTTGACCATAATATGAAAAGTTTGGGAATAAATTAATTTTGAAATAATAAGCTGTTTGCGAGTTCGGGCTTTAAAAGAAGTCCAGCCCGAGCAATTCTTATGCGTACCACTGCCATCAGGATCAGATAACCGAGCCGCTTGACCATAATGGCATTGGTTTGCATGAACACCCATATTTCACATACAATATATATATATAAACATTATATAAGGTTTAATTTAATTTCAAATATATAGTTAATATGTAATGTTACATACATAGTAATTTAACCATCCATCAAAATCGTATTCTTTGTACATGTCATACTCTATTTCTGGAAAATTAGGGAAGGCTTCTCGTATCTGTGTGTCAAATTCACTGCAAATAAAGTATATTCATTATTAAGAATTTGTATGTAAATAAATGAGTTAATAAATTGATGTATATACCTTTCAAAAGGTCCTACATCTTAACAGTTTCAGAATATAAAATTGTGAGCTGCACGACAATATGTGTGATTTTCCTAGTACTCTTCCTTTAATTTCTCACAAAGCCGTTCGACTTGACTGAAGATTTTAGGAACCAAAATGGCATATGATGATGCAACCCCTCCATCGTCATGTCGTCCTACTTGGGTTCACTTAATATTGACGGTTGAAATAAAGTAATATGATGTGAAATGAAAAGTTTCCTCTCTCAGAATTCCTGCAACTATTGATCCTTCCACTTTTGCTTGACTTTTTACTTTTTTTTAGATGACCCATGAATCACTCAAATGGGTACATCCATCGAACTTGCACAGGTCTACCAAGAGCTGCTTCATGTGGCAGGTGCATTAGAAGATGTTCCATCATGTCAAAAAATGTTAGCTTCTAATTGAGCTATACCATCCACTGTTATTGTTCGTGTACATATATCCTTGTAAAATGTTCTGATCCCTACAAAAGTTGATACTTACTATATATTTAAACAATTTTATAACTAATCTAATGAGAAAATAAATATTTACCAGCAATTGATTCATGGACAGTAGTCGGTACGAGCTCAGGTAATGCAAAAGGAAGTCATCTTTACATGATTACATGACAATCATGACTCTTCATACTGGTTTTATTTTCCCTTGCTCTATACATCTTGAGAATTTGGTTGAAATGCATCAGACCAGCCTATATAATATAGACAAGATAGTCTTCCATGTGTCGTCCATCCAGATAACATTCCATACGCCGGAAAGTCACTTATTTTCCATAATAAAAACTGCATGCATCTTGAAATTTTGCTGCTGCAAGTAATCAAATGTGCGAATACTTCTATACCATAAATGTTTCAGCTCATGAATCAGAGATTTCAGGAACACATCAAGGGAAAGCTTAGGATGAATAGGACTTGACACTAGAATAGTCATAAACAAAAATTTGCTCCGCATGTACATATCCGGTGAAAGATTGTATGGCGTCAATATGACATGCCATATAGAATATTGTCTCCTAGACAAACCAAATGAGCTAAATCCATCAGTGCATAAGCCCAAATAAACATTCCTAAACTTTTTTACAAAGTCAAAATGTACCGTTTGAAAATGTTTTCAAGCCTTTGCATCTGAAAGGTGTGTGACCACGCTATCTTTTACTATATGTTTTGCATGCCATCTCATTGCCGAAGATGTCCTTTCCGATTGATATAATTGTTTCAATCTATCGGTGATTGGCAAGTACCACATACGTTTATATGGGACACGCGTCCTTCGAATAGTTGTTCAGTATCTTGGCTTCCCAAAAATTCGACATTCCTGCAACTTATCATCCTCTTTCCAAAAAATCATGCAATTTTCAATGAAAACATCAATCATTTCTAATGGTAATCCAAGACCCACAACTACATTATGCATTTCATAGTAACTCCAGTAGAATTATTATCTTCTGGCAAATACTCTTAAAGCATATTAGCAAACTGATTCATACTTCTCTCACTTACATTTCCTTCACTATTAATAGACATCAACCTAGATGCTAATCAGTTTAGATAGACCATCTCTACATCCCTCATAGATAGGTTGATTTGCAGCATCTAGCATGTCATAAAATTGTTTTGCTTCGGCATTAGGTTCTTCAATAATATTTTCAACAACATAAATATTACCATGATATGCATCTATAACCATATCATGGTACATATTTCCTTGTAGATTATCATTGCTTTCAAACACCGCCATAATTATAGATAACATTATCATGACTAGGTCGATCATCAATATCAACACCCGTACTACTATTTTCAGTACCCAAACTATACCCTTCTCCATGTGAAAACCTCACATAATAGTTAGGGATAAATCCTCTATTATATACATGTCTTTTTTACCATATTGATATTCAAATATTTCTTGTTTCCACACTTTATACACGGACAAAAAATGTTACCATCATTCGGAGTAAATGGGTTATTAGCCGCCTGATTTATGAATGCTCGCAACCCATCTCGAAACTCCTTCATCACTTCTCCGGTCTCCATATCTCTTCGATTATATATCCATCGCCGCAATTCGAACACTTCATGTTCAGACGTCATTTCTTTTTCCAATTAAAAACTTTTTTTTTAGAAATATTTTTGTCCTAACAAAAAAACAATTTCCTGAATTTTTTTCCCTCTCTTGTTTCTCTCTTTTAGTGTTTGTGATTTGGTGTGAAGAGTTACTTTTATAGAAGGTTATTAATAGGGAAAAAGAGAAAATTTGCTATGAAATTACGATGTCATTATTAAAAATCGCAAAGCTATCATAAGGATGTCGCAAACAAAAAGGCTTATCGTAACAACTTCTCATACGTGCTATGCGTTTGCGAGGCTTAACATGGCAAGCGTGTTGCAAAAACATCGCAAAGATTTCGCAAACTTGCGATGTTAGTATTGTGTCGCGTCTTTACGACACCATTGCATCGACAATATGTTTATAATCAGGGGTGTCGCAACAACGTAGCAATTTTGCTATCCTTTTGGCATCGGAAATTGGCGTTGCAATTTGAAAATTATGTTCTGATGGAAACATTTTAAACATAAGAAATTTACACACACAAAAAACTTATACAAATTAGTCATACTGATAAAATAAATTTATCTGCAACAGTGACATTTATTACTTGTCACAAACCACTTCATGAGACATGTAATATCAAAGTGAATGCATGGTATTTCTAGAAACACTTGTTAATTAATACAATGTTCTTGACATATTACACATTTGATGTCGTCTTCTTTGTTCTTGGTGCCAACAATATAAATTTCTCATATAATTGATTGCTTCCTTATTTGGTGGTTTTGGTATAGCCCTTAATGAATCCATATAACCTTAGATTGCTTGTGCATACTCCTCCGAAGATAATTCACATCCATTAATGATAGTATTACAATATTTGATGTATTGTAATTTGGAGAATATATCACTTCTTGAACCATGTTGATGTTGATCTGATTATTGAAAATTATATGGACTGCATGAATTGTGATACCTTCTTCTACTAATGATGTGAAGAAATCTACATTATCTATTGATAGATTCGTTGAAATGAAATTCATGGTATTAAAGTAAAAAGATTCAAAACAATGCTTCTGAACCGATAGAATTATATATCTTGACAATTATAATGGTTGAACCGTCTTAGTTTTCTTCCTAAGGCTCATCAACACTAACTCTATAAAAGGAGAATGTGCGTTCCAACATTCTATAAAAAAATGTAATACTAGATTAAATAACAATTTTTGTTACTTGTCTTTTCAATAATTTACTAGAACTATGTGTGTTTTGATCAAATAAACACATAATTTATTAAAATAACTATATGACAAAGTTAGTAATTTATAATTCATACAACATGGAAATGAAAATAGAGTAGTAATATGTTATTGCATAGATAGATACTAATTCTATCTTGATTCTTGACTCTCAATTGTGTGTTCTATTTTGAATAAGGAAGATTTGTTTGCTTGAAAAGTGAAACATATTCTATTATTTAAATTTGTTTGATTCCAAAAAAATAAAAATAACTACTTTGTAGTTACCACATGACATAAAGAAAAAGAATAACACTTAAACAGTTAAAAAAGTATTGGTTTGTAATTATTAACGGTAATTTGGAAATTAATATTAAAAATGTGTATTTTCTATTATTTCTTTAATATAAATTTTCTATTAATATATTTAATGTGTTATTTTTATACTTTTTTGAATAACTTCCTTTCCATGAATTAAAGTAGTTATGAGTGAATAACATAAAACCAATAAAACAATACACAACACAAGTTAAAAATGGTAACAGTAATTATATAATGAAAGTAAAATTAATTCGTTTGAAATTTTTTAACGTTTATATAATGGTTTTTTTTTTCCTGTCACACTTGTATAATGGTTAAATTATTATAAAAATGATAGGTAAAATTTAATGTTGTAATAATTTAATATATATATATATATATGTATATTTCTAAATAAAAAGGTTTTAATTTGATGAACTGGAATAAAGATTGTTTTGTATGGTTTAAATTGTTTACAACCAAACTAAAAAAATTTTAAAAAAATTTTGTTTTACAAAATTTAAAGAGGAAATCTACTACGAAATGGTTGTTTGAACATACGAAAAAATGATTTATTGACCATTTCACTACATCAAAGCTTTCACACACTACTTTCTTTCATCTTCTACTACACTAAACCTTTTATTCGATAATAATGCTTCCACTTTTTTCAGGGTTTGTTCAACAACATGGATGACCATCTTCTTAATCTGTTTTATATTACCAAATTCTATAAAAATATTAAACAATTATAAAACTTTTATAACATAAATTGAAATACTCTACCTCAAACTTATCTTCTTTTCCCTTGTGGTTCACAGGTACTGACCCAATTTTTTTGGTCAGTTTTAGACACTCAAATTTTATCATTATTTGTTGCATATAGTTAACAAATGACACTTTTTTGATATTCTGTCAAAGACAAAGCGGTCTACATATTGAACAGGATATCATTTAATAGATTCAACAATTTTTCGTGTTTATTATATTTTTCAGTTCTCTTAAAATTCATCTTAGTTGAAACAAATTCCTGCAATAATATAATGAACACCAACATTAGTTATAGCAATAAGTTAACTATCAATAGTTCATAATATACACAGACCAAATTTTTCAATAAGCAATTTATTTTACGTGATCAAGAGTATTATCAAACAAAACTTTTTGTACACTTCACCAATGTAATACAATCATTCACAAACAATAAAAGCTCTATTTTTACATGAATAATGATCCCAAATCTTTTAAGTAGTCTATAAAAATACATATAGTAACAAAAAAACTCACACACCATGCATATTAGTTTCAAAGAATATTTGTTAAGACGGACCCATGATTTAGATTCAAAATCAAAGTAGCCAATTACTTTTAATAAATAAGAAACAAAATCTAGATATGAGTTTGTCATAATATGTTGAGATAAACTCGAATCAAGTTGCTTGGTAAACATGCTAAATAGTTAGATTAGATAAAATTGAGATATATTAGAAGTTATTTATATAAGATATAGTTATCCTAATGAGAATATGAAATTTATCTTATTTATATAAAGAAATGCCTAGATTGTGGCATAACTTGTGAGATTAAGAGATTTTGGAGTTTAGGTTTTGAGAGATTTTCCTAAAGTAGCAAAGAAGAGTTATTTCTTCAATATTTGATTTCAAATTCCTAAATTCTTCAATTGGTATTAGAGCCTTAAGAATTATGAGGGAGCGATTAAGTAAGGTCTTAATCACGAGAAGAAGATAGACGAAACAACAATGGTGGACGATCAAGCATTGGTCAATGCAGAGAAGAACAAAGGCGGAGGAATCTCTTCCTTCATAACATGTCTGATGTTAACCGCAACCAACTATACTGTTTGGTCCATAAGGATGTTATGTCTCAATGTACATGAAGTATAGGAAGTATTTGAGACAGAGATGGAAGACAAGAAAAGAATAACATGGCGATGGCAATTATATTCCAATCTATACGGGAAGATCTTATTCTACAAGTCGGAGAAATAGATACGCAAAAAGGTATGTGAGGCTATCAAAACTCGGAATCTAGGGTCAAAGCGTGTTAATGAATCAAGACTACAAACATTAATGTCCGAACTTTACCGCCTCAAGATAAAAGAAACCGATACAATATATGCATTTGTGGGGAAATTATCGGCTATTTCATCTAGGTGTTATTCTCTCTGAGATAAAATCGAAGAAACAAAGTTGGTAAACAGTTCCTCAAGTGCCTTCCTAGAAAGAAATGCATCCACATGGTTGCATCTCTTGAGCAACTTCTAGATCTTAAAACCGCATGCTTTGAGGATGTTGTTGGAAGTCTAAGTAATTTGTTACCGGTGTGATAGATACATACAATTTGCTTCTAAATGCCCGGATTGATTGCTTAAACTAGAAGAAACATAAGAGGATGAAAAGAAAGAAGAAGCACAAGAGGGTGATGACTTGTTTCTACATGAGATCGTGTTTATAAACGAAATAATTTCGAGAAAAATAATAAGGAAAGCAACACTTGATATCTTGACAATGAAGCTATTAATCACATGACCATAGATAGAAGATAATTTACGAAACTTGATGAAACCATCACCGGGAAGATGAGATTTGGTGATGATCCACGAGTTGATATCAAAGGAAAAGGATTGATATCCTTTGTTGATCAAAACGAGAATGAAAAGGTGAAGAAATACGTGTATTTTATTCCCGATTTGAAGAGCAACATAATAAGTCTTGGAAAAGCAATGAAGGAAGATTGTGATATTAGGATGAAAGAAGATTATCTAACGATAGACGAACGTGAGGGAAAATTGCTTGTTAAGGCAAAACGATATCGAAATCGTTTATTCAAGGTTCAAACAGAGATTTGTGGATCATGCTTTTTGGAAAACAAACTAAGAAAGTGGGTCTTGTGCATATGACTAGTAAATCTACTATTGTGACTCACGATGAAGATCAGAGGACGACAACGTCTGTGGTGGCTCACACCAAGAGGGGTGACAAACTTATCATGTTGATTGCAAAGGACGATGAAGAAACGAGAGACTTCGTTGATGTTTAAGACAAAGAAAAAATTGATTTCAAGGTTATGGGGAAGATTATTGGGATAAGTTTGAATCAAGTTACTTGCTGAACAAGTTAGCTAGTTAGATTAGATAAGATTGAAATATGAGTTATCTAAGATAGTTATCCTAATGAGAATAGGAAATTTATCCAATCTATATAAGAGATGTTAAGGTTGTGGCATAACTTGTGAAATTAATAGATTTGAGAATTTAGGTTTTGAGAGATTTTTGTAAATAATAAAAAAGAATTATTTCTTTAATTTTTAGTTTTATATTCTTAAATTCTCTGTAAAAGATAGTAAAATAAACGCAGTGTTTTAAAAAGCAAAACCCATAAAGCAATCATCAATTCCCAAAGTCACAAAATGTATAAGTGTCAAACAAATCGAAAACTTACTGGTGCACCAATTTGTTATGATGATGAGGAATAGACAATTTTTTTGTCATCTTCAATTTTTCAGTTTTAGGTGTTGTCGATGAAGGAATCATGATCAATTTTTAACTGTCATATTTACAGTTATTAAAAACGAATAACTTCTACATTAATTTAATAACTAGTAGGAAATTTTATTTTGTTTACTTTCAACGCGATTCTGGTAATTAGTGAAGTATGAAACCTGAGTTGATCAAAAGTACGTTTCAAGCAAGCCATTATCGTACGAAGTTATGGTGATTATTATAACCAAATTTTGTTTGATCACTTGCTGTAATTATTATGTCGTCTGCAATTATTATTTTTGTTAACAAAAAAGTACGAAAGAAAATATTTCCCTAAATTTTCGATAAAGCAAAAAAAATAAGTTATAATAAACCAACCATAAAAACCATACAAATTAAGTAGCAGAAGAGAGAGTTCACCACGCATGAGTGATAATGAAAACATAATAAATTGACTGAAACAGTGTAGATATGAACAAAACAATTTCCAAAAAAAAAAAAACAAGTCAGGTCAATTGAATGTCCTTAGGCATGATTGTGACCCTCTTTTGTGTATTGCACATATATTCGTATCTTCGATCAAACACAAAACAAAAAAAAACATTTTGGTTTTATATTGGCATTTTAATAGTTTAAAATGAATGATTTTGTAAAAAGATATTAGAATCTCCAAAAAATAAAACATAATTACAGAATCTTCTGAAGAATAAAAATAGAATCGAATGGCCATCATTCTCGTAATACATGGAGGAGTTTGATAGATTCATAAGACTTTTCTCTAACTTTTCCTTTTATCAGATTTCCAGAATGCTCAATAGAAAGATATATTGGTTAGCTTGCAGTGTTCAAAATTAGTCTAGGAATTGTTCCTATGTAAACTCTAAGGGGGTATTATTGGATATATATTTTAGAATTATTTTTATGATTCGGAATAATGAAGATTTTGAAAGTTTTCTATATTTTTTTCAGAGTTTTAAAGGTTACTAAAAACTTTTAGTGAGTTTTGTCTTAAAACTTTCAAAAGAGTATTGAATACTCTTTATAAATTCTTACAAGTATGATACAACATGTATTCAAAATATTAAAACTTTTCATAGTTTTCACATAAATAATATATTCAAAGTATTAAATATATTTTGTAGTGTATTTTTGTATAATTTTATAAATTGTATTTAACAATTGTCAAAAAAAGAAATTGTATTTAACAGTTGTCAAAAAAAAATTGTATTTAACATAAATCAATTGTACCATTATTTTTTTCAAAGTTGACGGTATGCCAAATTTTATTACTAATTATTTTATTTTATTCCTGTTTTCCCAGATTAATTATTCTTGAATTTTCTATTTATAAGAATTTATTAATATATTTTAGTTATAATGATTGACTCTAAAAATATCTCATCAAAATGCATTTGAAGATTGTATTTTCTAAAGGAATAGATATAGAATCAACAAACAAATAACATAATATTTTAATTTATTGACAATAGGAAACTATTTCATAACAAACCAATAACACAAAATTTTAATAGACTTTATAAAAATATGAATCCAATAAATCTAGACTTTTAAAGATTTTAGAAGACTTTTTATCA
Source organism: Lepidium sativum (assembly GCA_023374145.1). NCBI lineage: Eukaryota > Viridiplantae > Streptophyta > Magnoliopsida > Brassicales > Brassicaceae > Lepidium > Lepidium sativum. The sequence goes on from JAKUCM010003139.1 coordinate 11,924, forward strand.
ATATATAAACTAATAACACCAAATTTTAGAATAGTTTTAAAATTTTTTGATTCGATAACACTAAAATTTTAATAGCTATTAAATCTCTATAACTGTATCTAAATACATTAACAAATAACACCCTTTAATCTGATTCTTGGGGTTTAAAAAAAAATATATATATATATATATATATGTTGACAAAAAAATCAGAAACAACAATAGTTCCTTTTTTCTCCCACAATAATAGTGTTAGTATATGATGTTTAAATAAATAAAGTATTTCTTATGAAAATAATCAACTAAATTGTTATTAAGAAGTATATAATCTAAGATTAAAAATATATACACAAATGAGAATTACAATGAAAAGATAAAATAAAAGAAAATATTTTTTCATATCAAAATTACAATGAAAAAACACAACTATAAAAATGATATTGTTTTAAATATAATGTTCAGCAAATTAAAACTTGCAACTTTTAAAATTAAACAACCTAAATAATAAAAGATAAAAATTTATAAATGAAAATACAGTATGAAAACATAAGCAAATTTTTCACTTTTGCATTGATATTTCAGTAGTTTTGAAATGATGGATTTTATAAAATAAAATAACGATATGTATAAAAAAAACATAATTATAAAATCTTCAAAATATGTTACATAAATATAAGAAACAATAATATTTCCTTTTTCTTTTCGTTAATGATAATGTTAATAAGTAATGGTTAATAAACAATTAAACCCAAAAGAAAAAGGAAGTTACAATGAAAATACACAATAATAGAAAACATTTTTTCTTATATGTAAAAATAAAATGAAAAAATAATTATAAAAAAATGATATCTTTTTCAAATATAATTTTCAACAAAGTATAAGTTGTAACTTTTAAAACTAAACTAACTATATAACAAAGGATAAAAATTTATAACTGAGAAGGTACTATGCAAAAACAACGTAAAAGAAAAAAAATATACAAAAGAGAAGTTACAATTAGATCATAAATAAAAGAGTGTTATAATGAAAGTAAAGTCAATAAGAACAAACACAACTTGTCAAGAATAACTCTCTTGTATTGATTAGAAAATATACTCAAAACTAACCAACAAAGCAATTGTAATGTTCTCTTGTGATCTTCACAAACTCGAAGATCACATATATATACGAGTATCAAACAACTCTTGATAACTCTTCCTAATCCTATTTGAAATAGAAATCTATATCTCTTAAATCTATTTCAAATCTTCCAAGCCTTATCATAAACTTTAAACTCCTTTTTAAAGTGATCTTAGACTATAAGTCTTTGAAGCTTATCCAACATTCACCCTCTTAAGCTTCAACTCTTCTTTTGAAATAATTTGAACTCCTACTAGATTCCTCATTTGCTTGAACTTGATTCTTGCAAGAGCCTTTGTTAATATGTCTGCACATTGTTCTTCTCTTGGCACATGCTTCATCATAATTTCATTATTTTCTATACACTCACGAATGAAATGATATCGTTTATGTATGTGTTTGCTGCGACCGTGAAGCACCGGATTTCTTGTGAGTTCAGGAGCTGAATTGTTTTCAATCCATATGACTATCTTCAAGTGTTCTTCCCCTGTGATCTCACTCAACAATTCTTGCAACCATATGGCTTGTTTTGAAGTTTCAGTTGCTACCATAAACTCTGCTTCACAAGATAATAATGCAACTGTGTTTTGCTTCTGTGAACACCGAGTAATCGGAGATTCCCCTAGATAGAATATGTGACCTGTTGTGCCTTTACCATCGTCAATATCCACGTTATGACTGCTGTCACTGTAACCAACTACAGATTTTGATCCTCCCTTCTTGAATTTTAAGCCATAGTTTATTGTTCCTTGTACGTATCTCAGTATTTGTTTCAAAGCCTTTCCGTGTGTTTTCTTTGGTTGCTGCGTATACCTACTTACCACACCAACAGAGAAAGCCAAGTCTGGTCTCGTGTGTAGTAGATATCTAAGGCATCCAATTCTTCTTCGATACAGTGTTGCATCAATCTCTGGATCATCTTCTCTTGCCTTACACAGTTTTAGCCCAAATTCCATTGGTATATGTGTGGGATTGCAGTCATTAAGTCCTGCTTCTAGGAGTATTTTCCGAGCATAGGCTTCTTGCTTGATCTCTCTTCCTTCACTTATTTGATTCACCTCAATACCGAGATCGTAGTTGAGTTTTCCAAGGTTCGACATCTCAAACTGCTCGGACATTGCAGTTCTGAAGTCATTTATGATTTTAGTTGTGTTTCCTGTCACAAATAAATCATCAACATACACTGCAACTATGAGTAAATTGTTTCCTTCTTCTTTCTTGTATACCGAGCTTTCTTTTGCACATCTCTTGAACCCCAAGCTTCTTAGAATCTTGTCCAGCTTTGTGTTCCATGCACGAGGACCCTGTGAGAATCCATACAAAGCTTTGGAGAGTTTGAAAAATTTATACTCTTCTCCCTTCTTTTCAAACCGGACTGGTTGAGAAACATAAACTTCTTCTTTCAACTCCCCATGTAAGAATGCTGTCTTGACGTCTAAGTGATGAATTTCTCACTTTGAAGAAGCTTCTAATCCCATGAGTAATCTAATGGTTTCTATACGAGGTACCGGAGCAAATAATTCGTCAAAATCAATTCCAGCTTCCTGTGCATATCCTTTTGCAATCAATTGTGCCTTAAACTTGTTTATGCTTCCATCTGCATTTCTTTTCAGCTTGAAAATCCACTTTAGACCTATGATTTTTGCTCTGTGTGGTCTTTCCACCAATGTCCAAGTTTTATTCTTATTAATTGACGCGAGATTTCTTCCTTGCAAGCATTGTTCCATTCTTCGAAATCTTTAGCTTCTTTGTAGGTCGTTGGCTCGTTGTTGAGTGAGAGCAGCAGCCTTTCTCACTCAAAATCTGCAAGAAGTATGTAATCATTGAGGCAAGACGGAGGTTGAGTTTACCGTGTTGTTCTACGCATAGGTTCTGCACTTGTTCCTTCCTATGTTTCGTTTGTTTCTTCCTCTGTTTCCTCTGTTTCAGCTTCTTCACTATCACTTTCGTGAAGATTTCTAGTCCCATATGGACCAAGACCGTTGTCTTGAGTGTGTTCCCATGTTAGCTGAAACATTCCTGGTGCATTCGTGATGTTTTCACTTTCTCCCTTCCAATTCCAAGCTTTCCTTTCATCAAAAGTAACATCTCGACTTGCTATTACCTTTTATGGTTTTTGGATTTAGTAGTATATATGCCTTTGAGCCAGGTTCAATTCCAAGATGCACCAAGTTCAGAGATCGATCATCAGGTTTCTTTAGATTAGTCGTTTCCAATTTTTCATATGCGAGACATCCGAACACTCTTATGTAGCTTACGTTCAGCTTCTTCTTCTTAAGACACTCATATGGCGTTTGATTTCACAATGCTCTAGTACATATACGATTGATCAAATATGTTGAATGCCTAACTCCTTCTCCCCACAAGAAATTTGGGACATTCATTGCTTTTAATATACTCCGAGTCATCTCCATAAGTGTCTTATTTCTTTGTTCAACCACTCTATTTTGCTGCGATGTATATGGTGCAGTTAGTTGCCGTTTGATTCCAAGTTTCACAATAAACTTGGAAGTATTTGGAGGTGAATTCTCCTCCTCAGTTTTTTATTAGTGTCAAGATTGTTTGTTCAACTTTCTTCTCGATCAGAATCTTAAACTCTTTAAACTTTCCAAAGGCTTCTCCTTTTTCCTTCAAAAGTATATACCACATATATCTCGTGTGATCATCAATGATAACAAAAACATACCTATTTTGTTCTGGAGTAGGTGGACATATAGGTCCACAGAGATCAGCATGAAGGAGTTCTAGTGCTCTTGATGACCGAAATTTACTTGTCTTAGGAAAACAATGTCGAGTTTGCTTCCCGACTAAGCATGAGTCACAATCTTTTGTCACCTATAATGCTCGGTAACCCGTGAACCATCTTTTGTGTTGTCATGTCGTTAATGCTTTTAAAACTCACATGACCGAGCCGAGCATGCCACTTCCATGTCTCTTCTTCTATCTTAGTAAGTAGACATATCGGTTTTCCAATCTGTAGCTTTACTTTGTACAGCCTATTGGGAGACCTTTTAACTCTGACAAGTAATCTACAACTTTGATCATGTAAGGTCAATACATCGTGCTTCATCATCACTTTCTTCTGTAGCTTGCCCTAAGCTCAAAATATTACTTTTGAGATCCGGAATATAGTAGATTTATGTCATGAGTTTATATTCTCCTGTTTTTCCTTGAAACAAAATTGATAATTTTCCTTTAATTTCCACACAAGAACCATCTCCAAACTTAACTCTTCCTTGGATTTTTGTGTTTAACTCTGAGAAGTATGATCTTATTCTTGTCATGTGATTGCTTGCACCGTTATCTAAATACCACACTTCGTCTTCGTTTTCATACCTTTTAGGTATCATTTTTCCTTCATTGAAAAAGAAAACTTCATGCATATATAGTGACTTATCTGCATCCTCAGTTTCTGAATCTACTCCACCTTCTTCTTCTACCTTGTTTACCTCCTCCAACTTTTTCATTCTTTCAGGACATACTGAAGCAAAGTGACCCTTTTTATCTTAGACTATAATTCTTTGAAGCTTATCCAACAGAAAGTACATAATAAAAAAGACAATTTTCATATATGTAAAGTTACAATGAAAAAGACCCATAAAATGACATATTTTGAAATGTAGCTTCCAACATATAAGAAGTTGTAACTTTTAAAATTAAACAAACTAAATAACAGAGATAAAAATTTATAAATGAGAAGTTATTATGAAAATACACAATAAAAATAAAAGTCTTTGTTTTGTATTGGCATTTCAATAGTTTAAAAAAGATAGGTTTTATAAAAGGAAATAAAGATATTTATGAAAAAACACAATTATATAATCTTTTGAAATCATAAGTTACTATAGGAAAGACACAATAGTAATAAATTTTTTTTACACCATTGCCATCTTTTAATTGGAAATTACACCAAATGCCTACAATTCACAACTCCTCATTTTTGCCATAATATCAGATTTTATGGCATATGCGAAATGAAAAACATACCCTTGAAGTTTGGTTAAAAAAGGCATCGATCATATGTATTAGACATGCATAACATACAATAATATCATGGCCATATGGATTGGACGTCCATGAAAAACAAGTGCCATAAGAAATCAGAGTAATCCTACTATTCTGTTTTGAGAAATTGCAACGTATTAGCAACTGGTGGCGGCCATACAAGTAGACGTCCATGATGGACATCAATATCCTGAACATATGTGTTAGACGTCTAGGAAAGACAAGTACATTCCAAAATCAGAATAAATTTACACCATGTTATGAGTAATTGGCATGTGTTAGTAATTTATTTATGCGACGTGTACTTTTACGTGACAAATGTCAGTCATCTAGCTCGTTGTTGTCCACCAGGGACGTCTAACCCTTATGTATGCTACATTTTCACCCTGTTTGATGGGTACGTTCGTTTTTCACACTATTTGCGTTTGCCACAAAATGTACTTTTATGGCACTAGAGGTAAATATAAACAGGTAATGGCATTTCCTATAATTTTTTTATAGATGGCATTTCCTATGAAACCCTCAAAGAAAAAATACAGAAAACGGAAACTACAATTAGACCAAAAAAATGAAAGTTACAATGAAAAGATAAAATAATATAAGACATTTTGTATATATGTAAAGTAAAAAATACAACTATAGAGAAAATGATATATTTTCAAATGTAAATTCTAACAAATTAGAAGTTGTTACTTTAAAAATTAAAGTAAATAAGTAATAAAATACAAAGTTTATAGATGAGAAGTTGATACAACATCATCTACCTCAACTTCATATGCACATTTTTCATTTTGTTATGTTTTCTTTTTGTTTAAACTTCCAATTTCACATCTACCTCAACTTGATATACATGTTTTCCATTTTAATATGTTTTCCTTTTGTTTAAACTTCCGATTTCGTATTCCTTTTTATTAGGTTTAAGAGATTAACCTTCTCTATTTAAGATTTGTAATGGTCTCTTTTGAAAGACACCAATTGAATAACATTTCCATAGATTTCTCTTATTGCCTTGTTAGATTTGATTCAATTCAAAAAGCAAGAAGTTGTTCTTAAGAGTTGACTTAATTCCTCTTAATCGATCCAAGTAAGTCTCAAGATAATTCACACCCTCTTGATTGAGCTACACGCTTGTTCATAGGTCTCAAGAGATTCAAACCTCTTGATTGAGCCACAAGCTAGTTCTTACGATGTGCTAGTTGGTATCAAAACCATATTACATCCCTTGTTACCATGGTGAGAGGAAAGAAAGTCTTCTCTCCTATAGAAGTCGAGCTGAATCGACAAGCCCTTGTTCACCTTCAACCTCAAGTTCAAAATTTAGCCATGGAAAAAATAAGCCATAAATTTTCCACCAGTGGCTCAACCACAACATGAAGAACAAGCCCGTGGACGTGACCTCAACGTGATGATAATGAAGAATCTAACATTGAAGCCAACATGTTTGCTGATACTCAGAGCAGGAATAATCAACTTGGAGACAATTACTCTGATGATGAAGCACCTGCAAACACTCATAGGGAGTCAAACTTTAAATATGAAATTCCTTATTTATACAGTTTTTATGGCTGAGGAATTGCTCGATTGGTTTATCACTATTGAAGAAATCCTTGAATGCATATGAATTCTGCTTGGTCATTGTGTCCCTTTGATAGCCATTCAATTTGGCGACAGAGCTACCGCTTGGTGGGCTCAAAGTAAGAGTTCTTGTGTTTATCTTGGTAAAAGAAAGATTACCACTTGCAAAAAGTTAAAGAGTGAGATGCGGATAAAGTGTTTACCTTACAATCTTGTCATTGGACCGAATAAAGTTAAAGATTACCACTTTCCTAGCTTGCAATCTTGTCATTGGACCAGATGGTAATATCAATGCATCTGCAACTACCTCCTTGTCATATGTTAGATAATTCAAGGTGGAACCACTCAGTTTCTCACTAAAATAGGCGATAGCCTTCCTTTATTGCATGAGCACAGATCCAATACTTATTCGTGAAGCATCACACTCAATCTCAAAAAATTTAGTAAGATTAGGCAGACCGAAAATTGGTGCATTAATAAGCTTATACTTGAAGGTCTGAAATGCTTGCTCTTGTGCTTGTACCCACTTAAACCCAACATCCTTGATACTCTCCATAACTGGTGCTGCAAGTGTACTAAAATCTTTAACTAATCATCGATAAAATCCAACAAGTCCAAGGAAGCTTCAACCTTCACTAACTCTTGTCGAACTTGGCTAATATTTGAGTGCTTTAATCTTATCCACTTCAAACTTAATACCACCTAGAGTAATCACAAAAGCTAAAAAGATAAGGTTATCAGTACCAAAGGAACACTTCTTAAAATGAGCATACAACCTTTCCTTTCTATGCACCGCTAGCACAAGACACACATACTCAAAATGATCAGTCATGTTCTTACTATAAATCAATATTTCATCAAAATAGACTACTACAAATATTCATATGTAACCTCTAAGAAAATGCAGCATAAACCTCATGAAAGTACGAGGAGCATTAATGGGACCAAACGACATAACCAACCACGCATGAAAGCCATGTATAGTTCTAAATTTCATTTCCATTCATCTCCTTCCTTCATTATAATTTGATGATAACCACTCTTTAAATCTATCTTAGAAAAGACAATAGAACCATGCATTCCATCAAGCATATCATTAGTTTCAGGGATATGATGACGATACTTAACTATTATATTGTTTATAGCCCTGCAGTCCACACACATGTGCCATGAGCCGTCATTCTTTGGCACAAAAAATATGGACTGCACAAAACCTCATGCTCTCATGAATAATCTCTTTTTCAATCATGGTGTTCGATTCCCCTAAGAGGTGGTAATCATGTAGGCTCATTTTCCGGAAACACATCCTTGTAATCCTGCAAAAGCTAATCATATCACTTACTAATACCAGAGTTAAGTCAACCATAGTAGTAAGCGAGTCTTTATAGACAAACAAGAGAATGGATTGATTTGTCGCCATAACACTCTTGACTTCATTATGGTGTGCTAAGGAAGTAGATTTCTTCTGCCTTTTTCTTGATTGCTCTTGAGCTGAAATTGATTTTGATAGACCTCGTGGGGGAGTCAAGGGAACCATAATGATTCTTATGCCTTTGAATCAAAGAAATGGTGGTTGGCGTATCCATCATGAATGCCCTTGCGATCTGATTTCCAAGGACGTCCAAGGAGTATATGCCCAACTTCCATAGGTAAAACGTCACAAAGTATCTCATCCTCATACTGATGTGTCTGCATTTTACCACATTTTAGGACCATTATTTAGCATGTTTTGCATTCATACTTGCATCATTATCATTGTTTTAGGTTCTTTTTAGCATAATTTGCATTATTAGTATCGGGCATTGCATACATTGCATAAAAGGGACTTTTAGGTACTTTTTGGAGCTTATCACGAAGTATTTCGGAGTACAAGAAGACCAATGAGGAATCGACTGGTCTAAGGTTGAAGTTCAAGATGCAAACTAGAAGATTTGTCACTCGAGTCTCCGACACTCGAGCATGACACTCGACCATCACTTGGTCGAGTGCCTTTACGGACCAGAACTGAGACTTTAGACGAAGATTGAATCTTTGGGCTTCTCTGCGAAAAAGGCCCATCAAAAGCCCCTTTGTGCAAGCCCAATTATCTTTTAGTTCTTTTCTATTTTTCTTAGGGAAATTTCCTTTTAACTTTTAAAAGGAAATTCCCATTTTTTTTCAAGGGAATTTTTCCCTTTTTCTCTTTAAGTATTTTTCCTTTTTCTTTAAGATCTTTTGATCTATAAATTGCACTAGAATTTCTACTTTCAATATACAATCTTTTCCAGCAAAATTTCGAGTTCTTTCTTTTAGCTATTTACGATTTTAAGTCTTAAGTTTTATGCAATTAGATTTCGATTTTAAGTCTATGTTTTATTTCATGAATTCTGAGTAAGTTAGTCTAGGGTTCTTGAGGAAAGGGTGAGATTAGGGGAAAACTTAGGGATTTCTAGGTTTGTCTATGTTTAAATAAGGTCTTAGATCTCTTTAGTTTAACTGTTCTTAATGCTTGTTTCTTTCTGATCAATTGAAATTCGATCTCTTGGTGAATCCCCCTCGAGAGGCGTTTGGGGAATCACTTGAACATGCTTAAATTAAGATAGCATCTTCCTAGCTCAAGAGATTGATTGTCTAGGGTGTTATTAGGCTTTGTAAGGTCCATACTTAAGGCCTCTTGAATTTCCAATCGTTGGGCGAGAGCCAAGTCAGGTTGTCTTTTAGGAGAGGTCCCATTGCGCGAGAGCGAATGTGATTACTTTGTGATTCCTTGCTTAGAGGTCATCTAAATAGGTTGATAGATAAGTCTAGAACCCCTAGGAATACCCTAATCATTGATCCTAATCCTCGAGAACCCGTTTTTCCTTATTGAATTTTCGTAATTTTAATACTCTGCTTTAGGTTGAGATTTCGTGTTGCACTTTATTAGTTTCAGTATTGCTTTACTTTTAATGCTCTGTCTTACATTCTAATACTCTGTTTCATTTTTAGCATTTTTAAGATTTCATTATCACCTAGGATAGATCACCACTTGCTAAAACCGAATCTGGCTTAGATTAGAATAAGTAGATTATATCTTGATTGCTAGTTACTCTCCCAGTGGATTGACACCATACTGTACTGCAATTGATTACATAAACAGTTTGGTATTTGAGAAAACACCGTAAAAACTTGCTTACCAAATTGGCGCCGTTGCCAACTGGGATTAGTTAGCTACAATTAGGAAAATCACTTTTCTGAGACTAAGTTTTATTATCCTATTATTCTAAAATCGTTTCTGGTTTTCTCTTTGTTTTCAGGTACACTCGATCAACAAGCTCGACCAACACAACTCGAGCTCGTTGATTTTTCTTCTGTATCCAGAAAGCTCTAGCAAAACCAAGAAACACTCGATCACTACACTCGAGCACCACCTGCTCGAGTGTCATTTCCGACAAAACAAATCACTTGCATGAATACCAGATCCCGTGGAAGTGAAGACCTCATTCCATACTCTGACAGAATAGACCTCACTTGCATGAATAGACTGAGGACAGTGTCCTTCCAGAAGGGGAGGACGATTTGGTCGAAGAACAGACAGAAATCAGCACGAAAAAGCCAAAATCCGTGACACTCGACCAACACACTCGAGCACCACCTGCTCGAGTGTCCGAAGATCAGCCTAGAAACACAACCAATATACAAAAAGACCCAAAGACGTTTGCTCCACCTCCTTTAAAACCACAACTTCCTTTTCCACAGAGATTCAAAAAGGATGTTGCAGACAAGTACAAAGCTCTCTTTGAAAAACAGATGAGGGACGTTGAAGTGAAAATACCAATTCTAGACGCCTTTATGCTAATGCCCCCTTACCAGAAGTTTTTGAAAGAAGCAGTCAAGGACAGAACACAAGAAGTTGAAGGGATGGTTGTGCTAACTCACGAGGTCAGTGCTATTATACAAAGAAAGGTTGTGCCTAAGAAGCTCGATGATCCAGGAACATTCACAATTCCATGTTCGCTTGGACCTCTCACATTCAGGAGTTGCTTGTGTGATTTAGGGGCATCGATCAGCCTAATGCCTCTAACAGTTGCCAAACGATTAGGGTTCGATAGATACAAGTCTTGCAAGATATCTTTGGTACTAGCTGACAGATCGGTTAGGATTCCACATGGAATTCTAGAAGATTTACCAGTTCGGGTTGGAGGAGTAGAAATCCCCACGGATTTCGTTGTTCTAGATATGGGAGAAGAACCAAAGGACCCTTTGCTGTTTGGAAGGCCCTTCTTAGCCACTGCAGGAGCTGTGATCAATGTGCCAAAAGGAGAAATCGAACTCAACCTTGGGAAAGATTTCAAGATGACTTTCAGCATTAGTAACATAATGAAAAAACCGACCATTGAGGGTCAACTGTTCGTGGTACAAGAAATAGATGATCTTTCAAAGGACCTGTTTGGAGAATTGATGGAGAAAGACCACCTTGGTACTGCTTTGATAAAAGACGGTTGTGATGGATACATATACGAAGAAACTGAGGTCTACAAAAGCCTGTTGGACTCTTGCAGATCACTGAAAGGTGAAAAACAGTTCGAAACTTTACACTCGACCTCAACACTCGAGCACACCAAGCTCGAGCATTCCGATTTAGCCTCCGGAAATCAACACTCGACCATAACACTCGACCACACTAAGGTCGAGTGTCCGCTCGATGATGACTGGTCGGAGCTCAAATCGCCGAAAGTGGAACTTAAACCACTCCCTTCCGGGCTCAGGTACGCATTTCTTGGATCTAACTCTACTTATCCAGTAATAGTAAATAATGCATTGAGTGATGATGAGTTAAACATGTTGCTTTCTGAATTAAGACGGTTTAGAAAAGCCTTAGGATACTCACTGTCTGACATTAGAGGGATCTCTCCCGATTTATGCACACACAGAATTCACCTTGAAAATGAATCTTATTCTAGCAGGGAACCTCAAAGGAGATTGAATCCGAATTTAAAGGAGGTCGTTAAGAAAGAAATTTTAAAACTGTTAGATGCTGATATAATCTATCATATTTCTGATAGTAAATGGGTGTCTCCTGTGCATTGTGTGCCTAAAAAGGGAGGGGTCACTGTCATTAGAAACGAAAATGATGACTTGATTTCAACTAGAACCATTACAGGACATAGAATGTGCATTGATTTTAGGAAATTGAATTCTGCATCTAGAAAAGATCATTATCCTTTGCCATTCATAGACCAAATGCTTGAAAGGTTGGCTAATCATTCATATTATTGTTTCCTTGATGGATATAGTGGATTTTTCCAAATCCCTATACATCCAAATGATCAGGAAAAAACAACCTTTACTTGCCCTTATGGTACATTTGCATATAGGAGAATGCCATTTGGTCTTTGTAATGCACCTGCTACTTTTCAACGTTGCATGACTTCTATATTTTCGGATCTGATTGAGGAGATGGTCGAAGTGTTCATGGACGATTTCTCTGTCTATGGTTCTTCCTTCTCCTCTTGTTTGTCAAACTTGTGCAGGGTTCTATCTAGGTGCGTTGAGACGGATTTAGTGCTTAATTGAGAGAAATGCCACTTTATGGTGAAAGAAGGGATCGTTTTAGGCCATAAGATTTCTGAAAGGGGCATTGAAGTCGACAAAGCCAAGATAGAGGTTATGGTTCAGTTACAACCACCAAAAACTGTCAAGGACATTAGGAGTTTCTTAGGACATGCAAGATTCTATAGGCGGTTCATCAAAGACTTTTCGAAAACTGCTAGACCTTTGACTCGTCTCCTTTGTAAGGAGGCAGATTTCGTCTTTGACGAGGAATGCCTCAAGGCTTTTCTCGCACTCAAAGACGCCTTGATAACAGCACCAATAGTTCAAGCACCCGATTGGAATCTCCCTTTTGAGATAATGTGTGATGCTAGTGACTATGCTGTTGGAGCAGTTCTGGGACAGAAGATAGACAAGAAACTGAATGTGATCTACTATGCTAGTAGAACACTAGACGAAGCCCAGGTGAAATACGCCACCACGGAGAAGGAATTGCTTGCAGTTGTGTTCGCCTTTGAGAAATTCCGGTCCTATCTGGTTGGATCAAAAGTTATTGTGCATACTGATCATGCAGCTCTAAGATACTTGATGAAAAAGAAGGATGCTAAGCCTAGACTGCTTAGATGGATTTTGTTGCTACAAGAATTCGACATGGAAATAGTCGATAAACCAGGGGTTGAAAACGGTGTTGCTGATCACTTATCAAGAATACAGGTTGAAGAAACCCTTCCAATGAATGATTCTATGCCTGAAGAGCAGCTGTTGAGTTTTTCCACCGAACACTCGACCGTGACACTCGAGCACCACCTGCTCGAGTGTCAAACCCACAGACAAAGAAGGCGTTTTTCGATCGGATCGAAGTTTATGGGAACATGTTTACCATGGTATGCCGATTTGGTAAACTATTTGGTCGGAGGAGAGCTGCCTAAAACCTTGAATTATCATCAAAGGAAGAAATTTTTTAGGGATGTAAGGCAGTATTTTTGGGATGAGCCTTATCTCTACAAGCAAGGATCTGATGGACTATTCAGAAGATGTGTATCAGAAGAGGAAGTCAATGGAATTTTGGAACATTGTCATGGATCTACTTATGGAGGACACTTTGCTGCATTCAAAACAGCACAGAAAATCCTTCAATCCGGGTTATGGTGGCCATCGATTTTTAAAGACTGCCAAGAGTTCATATCCAGATGTGATTGCTGCCAAAGAATAGGCAGTATAAGCAAGAGGAATGAGATGCCGCAGAATCCGATCTTGGAGATAGAAGTGTTTGACTGTTGGGGAATCGATTTCATGGGACCATTTAAGCCTCCTTCTTTAGGAAACAGTTACATTTTGGTTGCTGTGGATTATGTCTCTAAATGGGTAGAAGCTATTGCAGCTCCTACAAACGATGCGAATGTGGTACTTAAACTCTTCAAACACATTATATTTCCCAGATTTGGTGTGCCAAGAGTTGTGATTAGCGATGGAGGATCCCATTTTGTCAACAAAGTTTTCGAAAATTTACTTAGAAAACACGGGGTTAAACACAAAGTGGCAACTCCTTATCATCCTCAAACCAGCGGACAAGTTGAAGTCTCTAATAGACAAATCAAATCGATTTTGATGAAGATAGTTGGGCTGTCCAAACGTGATTGGGCCGCCAAATTGGATGATACTCTTTGGGCCTATAGGACTGCTTTCAAAACACCTATTGGCCGCACACCTTTTCAATTACTCTATGGAAAATCATGCCATTTACCAGTTGAGATAGAGTACAAATCGATTTGGGCAACCAAACTCTTGAATTTCGATATCAAGACAGCACAAGAGAAGAGGCAGATGGACTTACATGAACTCGAAGAAATCAGACTCGAAGCATATGACAGCTCAAAAGCATACAAGGATCGAACAAAAGCAGCTCATGACAAAAAGATCCAGCGGAAAACAATCAAAGTTGGTGATCAAGTGCTACTCTTTAACTCAAGACTCAAGCTATTTCCGGGAAAGCTACGATCGAAGTGGTCTGGTCCGTTCAAAGTATTACAAGTTTTACCTTATGGAGCAGTCACTTTAGCCAATAGCAATGGAGAAGGATTCACTGTAAACGGTCATAGAGTAAAGCCTTACTTGGCAAAAAGCACGATTCCCGAGGGAACTTCGGTTCTGCTCGATGAACCACCTCCTCTCCAATAAAAAGGAGGAAAGTCGAGCTTGAGACTATAAACAAGCGCAGTTGGGAGGCAATCCCAAAGGTATCCTCTGTATATACATTCAATTTCTTTCTTTTCGCATATTTACTTACAAATTTGCTATTTTATCATTTTTTCATACATCTATTTCGACTTACATGCACTTGGAAGGTCTTTTGGGTCTCTTTTGCAGGAAAATGGGGCCCACATGGGATAAGTAGGGTCAAAACCGACAAGATGGGACAACACTCGACCACGCCTGGTCGAGTGTCCCACTCGAGCATCAGCCAGCTTTTGGCAGACTGACACTCGACCAAACCTGCTCGAGTGTCAGGCTCGAGCGTCCCGCCTTCATGCCTATTCACATACCTCCAAGCCTATAACTGCCAAAAGCTGAGAAAGGGGAGACATTTACTCCGAAAAATGGGTTAAATCTTTCTTTAATGCAATATCTTTTCCATTTAATTCAAAAAGATTTGATTTAATCCAAGTTCAAATTTTGAATTTGAAAAGGCTCCCCCTTGTTTTTTCTCCTCTATAAAAGGAGGAGGAGCCTCTCTCCTTCCATTCACACGAAATACATTCTCTCTCTAACATTTCTCTCTAGTTGTTCTCTCTTTTACAGAAGCAAATCGTCCCTCTTTTTGTTCATCCACTACACTCGATCACCTCTGCTCGAGTGTCTTGTTCGAGTGTCCGAATACTTGCTCTTCCTCCGACCTACTTTCACCATGACAGACGGAAAATCCAACAAAGCCAACCTCCTCCGCCTCAGAGCCAAAAATAATGCTCGATCCAGAAGCAATCCTTTACAAGGAGAGTCTTCCATGGCCGCAAGCAGACCCGGCAGAAAAGAGAAGAGGAGGATGGAAGTGCAGTCTGAGAATGAGTCGGAAGAAAGAGGAGAATACATGGATGAAGACGAATTAGACCCAGACCTTGCTGCTGAAACACTCCGTGAAGATGGATATGGTGAAAGAGAGGCGGCAGAAGCAAGAGAGATAATTCTTGCCGGAAAAAGAGAGAAAGAGATGAAGGAGAGGCATAATTCGGCAAGGGCACTAAGTGATCTGCGGAGGATGGATTTTTTAGGTACCCGCTATCCATGCAAGGAAGCGCTAACCGCAATGGGGATAACAAGAGATGTGGATCTCATGTTGCAAAATTGTGGGCTGTCCACGTTTGTGCAATATCCACAAAGAGCTTACAAAGAAGAGACTCTTCAGTTTTTAGCAACGGTTCAAATCGTTCTATACGATGCTGAAAACGAGAATCTCCAAGAAAAGCAAGGTGGCGGTTACATCTTCTTTGCAATAAGAGGAAGGGACTATCGAATGACATTCAAAGCACTTAGGGACCTCTTCGAGTTCCCGAAGGCCGAGTCCGAAAATTATGGACCCGATTTCGATAGAGCTGAGTTGGATGATGTGTGGAGGTCGATTGCATCAACAAGGAGCAGATTCTCATCCTCCCGATCTAAGGCATCACTGATCCGAAACCCGGCGTTGAGGTATTTTTGAACAATCCTAGAAAATACATTTTTCTCACGTTTTACTACTGGAACCATTAACCTAGGAGAAATGGAGATGTTGGTGACTGCTCTTAAAGACATTGTTGGTCAAAAGAGTGACGGATCCCCGATTATTGGAGATCGAAACAATGCTGGATTAACAATCCAGTTTGCCAACCAATTAGTCACATACCGAGATTGGGCAAGGGATAACAAAACTGGAGAACGTGATGGAAAGATCACAATTGGCGGACTTATCACATGCATTCTGGAAAGGTGCGATGTGCCAATCGATGAGACACAATGGGCTGACCCTCGGTTCATGAACATCGATCATTTAAGGAGGAGTCAATTCTTGGCCACAATGGAAGTTCGAGGTAAGCTCCTTTACTCTTTCCATCATTTACTTAGACCAAACGCTTTTCTGCTCTTGCCAAACAGGGAGTACACGACAATAAGAATGGGGCAAAACACGGATTTCAACCCACCTCTCGAAGCCTTGTACGACCCCAATGAACCTCAGCAGAGTTCATCACCAACAAACAGCGATGAGGTGGATCCCGAGGCATATTGTTTTGAAGAATACACGATGCCACCTCGTCAAGGAGAACCAATCCGAGAAGCACACAAGCACATAGGCTTGTTGCAGAAAATGAACAAATGGTTGATGAAAAAGGTGAAGAAGCTGACTGCTAGCGACGAAGCTAGAAGGCAGGAAAACGATGATCTAAGTAGAAGAGTTGCAGCTCTAGAAAGGAACAGCGGACCACCACCACCACCACCAACTATTCGCCCAAGAAGAGCCTCCATATCCACGGATCGTGAAAGGCAACACCAACCAGCACCAGCTAGACGTTCCTCAGCTAACCCAGCAGCCTTCTCATACAGGAGACCATTTGATGCAGCAGGAGCAAGCTCGAGCCAACCGCTCGAGCACCAATCAGTCGAGCATTCCGAACACTCGACAGACACGCTCGAGCAAGCTGAGCTCGAGCGTCAAAGGCATAATGACTACTACATGGAGCTTATGCGAAATGTGGCATCCGATTACTGGAATCATTAAGAGGTACCAAAACCCCTTCCTTTCATTATAAATACCATTGCATATTTTTCAATTGACTTGCTTTTACATTTCTTTTACTTAGCTTGCTTTTGCATATTTTTCACTTGACTTGCTGGTCTAGGATCCTCTTTTGGACTTTTATACACACAAGGGACTGTGTGATTTAAGTTTGGGGGAGGGTTCTAGAGGATATTTGACTTTGTTTTCTGTGGTTCTTCGTTTTTATTCTTGCATTTGATCATATTGCATCACATCTAAGGCATAGAAAAACCAAAAAAAAAAATTGAAAAACTCGAAAATGCATAAGACAAAAACAGAGTGTTCATGTAGTTGCATTGCATTCATATAGGATTGAGTCTAGAGTTTCGGGAATCATCTTGCTAGATAGGTAGACTTGCTAGGTTGATTGGCTAGTAACCATAGTGAACTCTTAGACTTGCGTTTTTCCCTCTTGAACACTGATAGGTAGATCATTAACCTTTGAAACCAATACTTAGGTTGTGTCTCGAAAAGAACCTGATTTGTTACCTCATAATCGAATTTTATTTTCCAAATTAGGGGCTTGAGATACATTGCATAAGATCCTTCCTTAGGTTCAGCTAGCTAAGTAAAAAGAAAAGCATGAGGTGAATATAGAATCATCCTTCTCAAAACTCGGCTCAAAATATATGGTCTAAAATGAACGGGGATTGTGCGTAAACCCGTACCTTCTTGTGTTTCATCAATAAAACCATTTCGATATCGCCTAAAATGAACCGGGACTGTGCGTAAACCCGTACTTTTTCGCGTCTCATTGATAAAGCTAATACATCGATGCCTAAGGTGAACCGGGACTGTGCGTAAACCCGTACTTTTTCGTGCTTCATTGATAAGCTAAAGCCAATAAAAACGAGTAAAGAGTTGAGAAGTGATCTAAAATGCTTAAACCATTAGTGACTAGCTGAATTTGAGGAAGTTGTATCCCAAAGTCTTTGATTAATAGCCCCTTTTGCGGACTGCACTTGAAAGAAATAGGTTTCGAATCTGAATTTCTTAAGAGACCAACTAAGTGTTAGGGAATAATCGGTCTTGATGCTAAGCCTTGATGAAAGTAAATTGTGGTTCTTACAAAAGAATAAGGTTTCACTTGTGGGTTACAGTTTTTCGATTTTGGCAGGTCATTTGTTTAAGTAAGATGTTCCCATTGTTAGCAACTTCTCTTCCTTCTTAGTTCGATGCACATTTGCTTGAGGGCAAGCAAAGACTAAGTTTGGGGGAGTTGATGTGTCTGCATTTTACCACATTTTAGGACCATTATTTAGCATGTTTTGCATTCATACTTGCATCATTATCATTGTTTTAGGTTCTTTTTAGCATAATTTGCATTATTAGTATCGGGCATTGCATACATTGCATAAAAGGGACTTTTAGGTACTTTTTGGAGCTTATCACGAAGTATTTCGGAGTACAAGAAGACCAATGAGGAATCGACTGGTCTAAGGTTGAAGTTCAAGATGCAAACTAGAAGATTTGTCACTCGAGTCTCCGACACTCGAGCATGACACTCGACCATCACTTGGTCGAGTGCCTTTACGGACCAGAACTGAGACTTTAGACGAAGATTGAATCTTTGGGCTTCTCTGCGAAAAAGGCCCATCAAAAGCCCCTTTGTGCAAGCCCAATTATCTTTTAGTTCTTTTCTATTTTTCTTAGGGAAATTTCCTTTTAACTTTTAAAAGGAAATTCCCATTTTTTTTCAAGGGAATTTTTCCCTTTTTCTCTTTAAGTATTTTTCCTTTTTCTTTAAGATCTTTTGATCTATAAATTGCACTAGAATTTCTACTTTCAATATACAATCTTTTCCAGCAAAATTTCGAGTTCTTTCTTTTAGCTATTTACGATTTTAAGTCTTAAGTTTTATGCAATTAGATTTCGATTTTAAGTCTATGTTTTATTTCATGAATTCTGAGTAAGTTAGTCTAGGGTTCTTGAGGAAAGGGTGAGATTAGGGGAAAACTTAGGGATTTCTAGGTTTGTCTATGTTTAAATAAGGTCTTAGATCTCTTTAGTTTAACTGTTCTTAATGCTTGTTTCTTTCTGATCAATTGAAATTCGATCTCTTGGTGAATCCCCCCCCCCCCCCCGAGAGGCGTTTGGGGAATCACTTGAACATGCTTAAATTAAGATAGCATCTTCCTAGCTCAAGAGATTGATTGTCTAGGGTGTTATTAGGCTTTGTAAGGTCCATACTTAAGGCCTCTTGAATTTCCAATCGTTGGGCGAGAGCCAAGTCAGGTTGTCTTTTAGGAGAGGTCCCATTGCGCGAGAGCGAATGTGATTACTTTGTGATTCCTTGCTTAGAGGTCATCTAAATAGATTGATAGATAAGTCTAGAACCCCTAGGAATACCCTAATCATTGATCCTAATCCTCGAGAACCCGTTTTTCCTTATTGAATTTTCGTAATTTTAATACTCTGCTTTAGGTTGAGATTTCGTGTTGCACTTTATTAGTTTCATTATTGCTTTACTTTTAATGCTCTGTCTTACATTCTAATACTCTGTTTCATTTTTAGCATTTTTAAGATTTCATTATCACCTAGGATAGATCACCACTTGCTAAAACCGAATCTGGCTTAGATTAGAATAAGTAGATTATATCTTGATTGCTAGTTACTCTCCCAGTGGATTGACACCATACTGTACTGCAATTGATTACATAAACATTTTGGTATTTGAGAAAACACCGTAAAAACTTGCTTATCACATACTTTCCAATAGAGAGTATAACTAGTACTTGATTATGCACTTTCATTTCATTATTCTCACTTAACCACTGCAAATTATATGGTTGAGGATGCAGCTGAAGCTTCAAATCAAGCTTCTTAACCATAGTTACACACGCCACATTGGTGCAACTGCCTCCATCGATGATAAAGCCGCACAACGAGTGTGAAGCAAGTTCCCCCTTTGCTTTCATTCAACGACCTTAGGTTACAAGATGAGAGTTCTTCTAGCAACCAAAAGATCTCATGTATCATGGTACTATTCACTTTCTTCTAGGACTCTTGTTCATCAGCAGATGTATATTCACCATTTTATAGAAGGATCATCACTCTTGTACTAGAGCACTCTTGGCATAGTGCCCAGTGTTATAATTTGCGGAATAGAGATTTAGAATGGATGAGATTTGAGAGTAACAATGATGGAGAGAACAATTGAGATAAAAGATTTGTAACTGAGAGATTTAGTAACCAAAGATTAGAGAGATTGGAGGCCATAAGACCAAGATTGAGAGAGAGTTTATGAAGAAAGTGAGTATATTATTTCTTAGTTTCCAATGTGTTACATGAGGTCTTATTTATACACAAAGACTAGCTAGACTTTTCTACAAACATACAAAAAACTATATGATAAAAGTAACCCAAAATGGTAACATATTCAAACGGTTCTTTAAAAGGAGATGGAGCCTCTTTCCTCGTTGGTCCAACGACTCTATTTGGTCATATGTGCTGAGTCAAAGTAGCATCCTAACTCCTTTGGTCATCCGTCTAGTTCCTTTACCACTTTAGTTAGCCATCTAATTCCTTTGTTTCCTTGTATTAGTTAGCCATCTACTTCTCTTCATTCTTCTCTCTTGCCACACTCTTATAAAACCCTTATAAAACTATTACAAAACTCTTGTAAGAATAACACCTTGATGTACACGGCTCAGCTATTTACTTTGGCTTTACTTCTCCTTGTGTCTTGTATTGCACTTAACTTTAGTTCTTTTTTGCTTTACACGGATCATACCTTGTTCAACACTCAAGCTGAGCTTCACATTTCATTGCTCAGTTAAACACCCAAGACCATGATATTTAAAGCAATTGACATCTATAGAATAAGCTACTTTTGGTTTGGCAAAAGTTTCTACAGTTGTAGCTTCTTTAACCTTAATATAAGTTCAAGCTTTAATGTTTCTAACTTAGCTTCTTTCCTTGCAGATGAAACTGATTTGAGGTCAAATCCTTATCAGGAAGGAGAATATGATATGATCATGACCAACTCAAGTAAATAAAAGGAGCTCCAGGAAGACTATACTCGATCTCCAAGCTCGATCAACAATAACTCTAGTATAGCTGAAGACTTAACGGAAGTTGAGATCATGCAAGTACATGCTCAAGAAATGACAAGATCAAGGACTAAGTTATTCAACCAAGCTATTGGAGTAGTCCTTAGGTGTATTGAAGATCATGAAGAAAACTATCCAAGTCCGACCACATTGGTTCTGACTTACATTCAACAAATGGGTGTGTAATCCATTTGTACTCGTTTTCTCTTAGTTGGTTTTATTTCATTGGATTTTCCACTTAAGTTTTTAATAAGACAATTCGATTACCCAACACAGGAGGCCCATTTTGCTGAACAAAAGACTCAGCACATTACTCTCTAAGGACCCTAGGAATTCGGCAATAGCTAATCTACTTAAGCTGATGTTGTAAACTATTTTCTTTCAAACACGTCATAATATACAAACTATGTTGAAATTGTTTAACTCTTTGGTATGTCACATCCAAAGAACTCTAACTGAATATCAAAGGTCTTTTACAGCCTTTGTACGACCTAACCATATATGATTTTTCCTACTCTCACAAGTAGATTTGATCAAATTTATCCTTTTTTTGTTTATGGAGTGTTCGATCTTAGTAGGATTGTATCTAGTGGTATTAGAGCCACTTCAAAAGTTAAGTGTTTCGATTCTCTATCATTTCTTGTCTTTCTCACATTTTGCAATCACTTTTCTTTGCTTCCATAGTTTGTTCATCATCATAAACCTATAAAAATTGTGTTAGAAACATAGGTCTTCATTGCATATGTGTTATTCTTCGTGTGACTTTTTGTATTCATCAAGTTTTACCTTCAGATCTTCAGTCATCGAACTTGTCCCTCCATCTTCTAGGTCTGGAAATCATAAAACCATCATAGTTAAGTTGTTAGATATCTTTGATTGCTCATCATTGTGCATTGTATAATCCATTTGTACTCTTTTTCTCTTAGTTGGTTTTATCCATTGGGGTTTCCACTAAGATTTTTAATGAGCCAATTGGATTACATAA
Organism: Lepidium sativum; assembly: GCA_023374145.1. Classification (NCBI taxonomy): domain Eukaryota; kingdom Viridiplantae; phylum Streptophyta; class Magnoliopsida; order Brassicales; family Brassicaceae; genus Lepidium; species Lepidium sativum. The sequence continues at coordinate 33,936 of JAKUCM010003139.1, forward strand.
CACAAGATTCCTATTTTGGTGGATAAAAGACTCGGCCCATTACTCTCTAAAGAGCCTAATAATCGGCCATGTATTTTCTATTTAAGCTTATGTTGTAAAATCATTTCTTTCAATTCTAATCTACAAACTCTTTTGAAATTGTATAACTCTTTGTTATGTCATATCTAAAGAATCCTAATAGAATATCAAAGGTCTTTTGCAACCTTTGTGTGACATAACGATTCATATCTGATCTTCCTTACTCTCACAAGTAGATTATACAAAATTTATAATTTACCTTGCTTCTATAGTTTTCGATCTTAGTAGGATTGTATCATTGATGCATTGGCCCGAGGCTTTTTCATATAACTGCATGCATCCTTGAATAGCTTTGGCTTCTTCTCTGTTTTCTTTGCAGATAAAGATATTTTCGTCTACATATATCAAGTGTTAAAGCATACTCCATGTATTGTGAAACTGGAGGCATGTGATTCTTTTCTCCCTTTCTGCCTTTGACATTATGCGTGCTACGGTTAAGAACCTAATATGAATTAAAAAGGAGATAGGGTTCTCCTTGTCTAAGGCCACGAAGTATATGAAAGTATCAGTGTATAACACCTTTGATGATGACCGAGTATGAAGCCGACCTAATACAAAACATAGTCATATATATCCAATTGTGGTCAAAGCCTAACCTTAGAAGGAAGTGTTCCAAGAAATTCCACTTTAGTCTGTCGTAATCTTTTTACATATCTGTTATGATCGAAACATAAACTTATAGGTCTGAAATCCACCATTAAAGACATAGTTTGGTTCTTTGGTATGAGGAAAATGTGATAGTAGTTTCATTCTGCTAAAAATATGCCATTATCAAAAGCTGATTTGACTTTTTCGACAATATGCTAGTATGTATGTAGAAATATCCATGTCATTATATCCAGTCTTGTAGAACAATGTCATCCTTGACTTGAACGCCGACTTGAGTCAAGGATGTTTTCATAATTTCTAAATGTTTTAACTCAAATAAAAAAAAGTAATACTCCAAATCACTAAAAATCATTAACTAAAATAATAAACGAAGTAATAAACAAAAACAAATAAAAAATATCATTGACGGAAAAAAAAAGACACAAACAAAAGAAAACATAAATAAGTACATTAACTAAAATATTTGATAAGGTAAGCGACCTCTGCCATACTCATATATCATGATTTTCCGCTTACACTCAATTTCTACCATATGCGCTGTTTAACTATACGAGCATTGCGGTATGAGTGTCCCCTTCTTTGCAAATATTTCCACTTATAACATAAGTTTGAATAATTGGCCACCAATTTGTTTTCATTGACCACGATTATCTTTTATCCGTCATTAACCAAATCAATAATTTCATGAACAAAGTCCTTATCTTAAGTTACAAGTAAGATTGATGTACCTAATCTTGATCGTTCAAACGCATCAGATCACATTTTCTCAAGGATTCGCCTATCGGCAAGTTTCTTGTTTCATGTGAAAGAATAATTATCTACTCCATGAACTTGCTGACCTTCTTATATGAAATGGGAACACTCGTCGTATTTACCCCGATCTATTCGTGGAACAATGTCATCCTTGACTTGAGTCAAGGATGTTTTCGGAATTTCTAAACATTTTAACTCAAATAAAATAAAAGTAATATTCCAAATTATAAACAAACAAAAAAATAAAATCATTAGTTAAAATAATAAACAAAGTCATAAACAAGTAAATACAAAAACATCAGTAACTAAAATAATAAATGAAGACATATACATTTATTAAAGGTAAACAAAAACAACAACTAAAACATAAAGGTAAGCGATATCTACTGTATTCATATTTCAAATGTCTCCCTCTTTGCAAATTTCTCCACTTACAACATAAGTTGGATTCATTGGCCACCAGTTTATTTCTATTGCTCACCATGATTATCTTGTTACTATCATTAACCAAATCGATAATTGCATGAGCAAAGTTCGTGTCTAATATTACTAGTAAGATTACCATACCTGGCGTTGATCGTTCAAACGCATGAGAAAACATTTTATCAAGGATCCTCATATCGGCAACCTCCTTCTTTCATGTGAGAGAATCATCATCTATTACATGAACTTGTTGATCTTCTTAAATGAAATTTGAAGATTCATCACACTTACCTCGGTCTCTTCGTGGAACAATGTTATCCTTACTTGAAGGCCGACTTGAGTAGCACCTACCACAATATTTCCTAAAATATTCTATGTCAAAACAATGCATTAGAAGAAATTGCAATGCATAAATATCCAAACAGAGATTTGAATGCAAATGTCTAAAATAAATATCTGAAGATGAATTTGTAAATTTCTTAAAATGTTTTGTGATACATGTTTTCAGGATTTCTAAACTTTTTAACTTAAATAATATAAACGTAATACTCCACATCATATAAAAATAAAACAAAAAACAAAGTCATTAACTAAAATAACAAATGAAGTCATAAACAAAACAAAAAACAAAGTCATTAACTAAAATAATAAATGAAGTCATAACAAAACAAAAGATAAATAATGACATTAACTAAAATATTTAATAAAGTAAATGACATGTCGAGGACATGTGGTCCAGTGATGTTGTCACTTTACAAATCCTCAAGGTACTGGGGATCGAACCATTTACCTGCAGTAGTAGGAATGGGATTTAAAAGTCACTAGAGTAGTTGACAAACAAAGGTAAACGACCTCTACTATATTCAAATGTAATAAGTGGATTATGATCTTCTTTTTCTCCCGTTTACACTTGGCTCCTACTATATGTGTTGTTTAATTCTGAGAACATTGTGATGCATAGGTTCCTCTCTCTCAAAATGGTTGCACTTATAATATAAGTTGGATTCACTAGCCACCAATTTGTTTTCATACTTACTCGCCCCGATTATCTTGTAACCGTCAATAACCAAATCGATAATTATATGAGCAAATTCCTTGTTCGATATTACTAGTAAGATAGGTGTATCTCGTTTTGATCGTTCAAACGCATGAGAAACCATTTTCTCAAGAATTCGGTTATGGCAATGTCTTTCTTTCTTGTGAAAGATTCATAATCTACTTCATGAACTTGATGACCTTCATATCAGAAATTTGAACATTCATCTCACTTACCTCGATCTCTTCTTGGAACAATGATGTACTTGACTTGAACACCAACATGAGTAGCGCCTACTACAATATCTCCTAGTTACTTCTTTGTCAAAACTGAGGCATCAACAGAAATTGTAAAACATTCAAACATGTATTTGGGATTATGTGTCTTCAAAGTTGCATCAATATTAAGAGTTAGAATTTTTCTAACCACTACTTCATCCTGATTAGGAAGATAGTCTAAATTGAGATTTTCTATATTATAGAAAATTGGCACTTATACAGGTTATGATATGCATAAACAAATTAAATATATTTAGAAGGTTAAAAAAATTGAACACAAATGTTTAAACACCAATATCCAAAGAGAGATTTTAATAAAAATATCCAAAATAAATATGCCAAGATGAATTTGTAGATTTGTATAATGATATTTTTAATCAACAAAATGTAACTTAAGTATATTTTCATCCATAAAAATATTATAATTTTTAATATTTTAAGAAACTTTCAAAACATATTAATTCTATTTTGATTTTTTGGAATTTCTTAAAATGTTTTGTGATAATTTTTTTCAAAATTTTCTAAACATTTTTAACTTAAATAAAATAAAAGTAATACACTGAATCATAAACAAAAAAAAAATAGATAAGCAAGAACATCAATATCAACTAGAATATTTAATAAGGTAAACGACCTCTACCATATCCATATGCAATATGTCTACTATGATCTCCATCACTATCAGTTTCTTCTTCTCCATCTTCTTCTCTTGTTTACACTTATAATATAATTTGTATTAATTGGCCACCAATTTGTTTTCATACATACTTACCATGATTATCTTGTAACCGTCATTAACCAATCTATAGTTGCATGAGCAAAGTCTTTGTCTGATGTTACTAGTAAGATAACTGAACCTGGTATTGATTGTTCAAACGCATGAGAAATTTTCTGAAGGATTCGCTTATCGGCAACCTCTTTCTTTCTTGTGAAAAAATCATCATCTACTCCATGAACTTGGTGACCTTCATATATGAAATTGAAACACTCATCTCATTTACCATGATCTCTTCTTGGAACAATGTTGTGCTTGACTTGAATACTGACATGAGTAGAACTTACTACAATATTGCCTAGAATATTCTTGTTCAAAACCGGCGCATTAGCATAAATTTTAATGCATTCAAACTTGTATTTGGGATTATGCGTCTTCAAAGATGAATCAATATTTTAAATTATACCTTGTCTAACTGCTACTTTATCCTGATTTGGAGGTTAGTCCAAGTTGAAAATTTTCATATCATAGAACATTTACACTTATACAAGTGCCATATGCATCAACAAATTGAATCGATTATTTAGAAGTTTGAAAAACTTAAAAATAAATGTCAAAGCACAAATATACAAACATAAATTTTAATACACAGTTCTACAATAAATATTCAAAGATGAATATGAACCAAAGAAAAATATCCAAACATGAATATCTCTGATATAGGATGTTACAAAATCACAAAAGCTAAACAAACCATAGGTTAAAATATGAAAACATTGTTTGCTCTTTCTTGTTTCAACAACATACAAGATATAATAACTAATTAAACCAAAGTAAATTAAACAAGCAAGTGTAATCGAGGAGAAGCATGGAATTCGTATTGGACAGTGAGACTTAGGTTGGAAAAATGTTAAGACATGTTCATTAGCAACTGGACTCAAAATGATTGATTTTTACAGAGGACCTACGCAATGAGTTTCTTTCATACACCACAATCACAAGATAAAATAGACATTCAAGGTTCAACTTAGATAACAGCGAGATCTAAAAATTGAGATTGTTTCCCTCACAACACAAGAACACCATTTTCAAGTAATAAGATTGTCAAGTTAGATAAGAATGTTTAAGAAAATAGATGTTCACCAAAATGTGCATGGAGGCTTAAACTAACTTAAGGTTGAAGATTCTATGATTTGATATGGAAAGACCAATCATCAAAAAAGAAGCATGATGTTAAGTACTCCGATATATTCTCATTATCGCCTATGTTCATTCTACTTCTAAAGAACTAAGCCTTCTTTCATTATACTGATAATCTAATAATCTACCCTTAATAGAATATGAACCATACAAGGATGCTCCAATACCACATTTTAATACGCAAATATAACACAAATACAATTTCTAAGAAGCATAACTATTCTCTCTC
>JAKUCM010003140.1:0-43752 GCA_023374145.1 Lepidium sativum
ACAAATTCATCAATTATAAATTGATCATTTTTATCAAGTTTTCGTAAAAAGGTATGTCAGTATGTGCAATGATTTATTAATTATTACTTAATTAGAAAGAAGAAGATGAGTGATCAATTGATCATAGATTTGCTATTAGAGGAATAAACAATGGTAGACTATTCATAAAAGAATCAAAGAAAATAGTTTAAGTTTCTTTTAGTCATCTTGGTGAGTGGTGACTTGGTCAAACACAAGCACTAACAATGCTGGGCACTAAAGCCAAAATAGCTTATGTCGCTATCTGCTATTTAGACAATTGATGATGCTATATTGCTATTGTATCGGTTTTACACATAATCATTTTTCTGTGCTTGAAGTTTTGCTGTTTTGGACAGGTGGTGATATGATCATGAAAAACAGCAAGGAAGCTAAGGAGAATTTGGAGCTAAGCAATGAAGATCATGAGAGAGCTTTGGAGATTCCAATCGGTCCAATTACAAGATCACGGGCTAAACAAATCAAGGAAAGCATTTATGGATTTATTCAAGGCCTTTTGGACAAAGAACAACATAAGGAATCCATTGGACTGTATACTTGCCAAGTCCAAACCACTTTGAGCCTTCTACAAGTCCAAGAGAAGTCTTAAATCAAGTCTTACAGTTCAGCCCATGAATAGTGACAAATTTGGATGACTAAAATATATTTTGGAGGCCAAAAGTTCAAGAGTCCTTCTCATTCATTCATAGTAAATTGTGACATTTACTTGTCATTTACTTAGTAGTTTTTACTCTTCATATTTAAGACATTCAATAAGTTTAGAGGAATCTAGATAGTCATTTCTCTTCTTTATAAACTCATGTAATTCTCATTTGTGAGGATCCAACTTTTTTTATCAATAACTTTGAGAGTGATTCTCTTTTGTTCTTTGCGAACTTTTCGATCTTTCTTGGTGTGTCATATCCAAGGGATCAAATTGGTTTATCAAGTGATTTCCATCACACTTGTGTGGCCATTCCTAGCCATTAGCGTGAAGGGGCGAGTCGAAACAACAACAATCTTTGGTTTAATATACTAAAGGTGGGGGCTACTCGAGTCAACATTTCGTGGTTCCACCACCTTGCTTAATTGAAGGCGAGTTGAAACAACAACAATCTTAGGTTTGATATACCTAAGGTGGGGGTTACTCAAATTCTTTCAAGACCAAGGACTATCCTTTACAACTTGGAGTGACGATTCCTTTGGGAGTCCACGTCAGGTGGATTATTAAATTTGATTTTTGTTTCTGTGCAGACAGGTGTGTGCAGAGAACAGCAAAAGCAAAAGCAGAATGCCACCGTCGGGAGTAAGCAAAAGCAAACCATGTGGAATAAAAAAGATCCAACCATCGGGAGCTGAAAATAGAAATAAGAAGAAAAAACAAGAACCATTCATAAAGTCACTAGAAGATTCTATGTTCAGGTTTGTAAAGAAAGTTAAGAGTACCGAACTTGAGAATTTAGCTACTCAAAGAGAAGAAAATGAAAATGAGCATGTAGATGATATTGGTCAGAATAGTGAGCTTCAGAATTCAGATGAATGTAAAGAGACTCATCAAGATGAGACTGAAAGTCAAGGTGAAGAGGAAAAGGAACAACAAGAGAAAGATATTTCTGATCCGGGAAATTGGGAAAACGTTGATATGGGATTGAAGGATTTATTGGTTCAAAAGGGTCATATGATAAGACTATCAAGTCATTATCAGTTTCCGAAAGACAGTTTTGGTAGGCATTTATCGCATGCATTCTACATAAGAGACATGGTAAACGGAGAAAAAAACGACAGGCAATGGTTGATATACTCAAAAGCTTTGGATAAACCTTTTTGTTTCTGCTGCAAGTTATTTAAGCATGAAAAATGTGGTGGTAACTTAACAACCACGGTGTATAATGATTGGAGAAACTTGTTGAAAAGGCTGAAAGAACATGAAGTTTCACATGATCATGTTATATCCATGACACGTTGGAAAGAGTTGGAGTTGAGATTACAGAAAAATCAGACCATTGATAAGCAAGCTCAAGAAGAATTAAATAAAGAGAAAAGCCACTGGAGAGAAGTGTTATTGAGAATATTTGCAGTGGTGAAAACTCTATCTCAAAGAAATCTGGCCTTTCAGAAAGATAACGAGAAACTTGGTCAAGCGAATAATAGGAATTTCTTGGGTCTTATCAAGATGATTGCTGAATTTGATGCAGCGATGAGGGAGCATGTTAAACAAATTAAGAAGAAGGAAATCTACGCTCATTACCTTAGTCACACAATTCAGAATGAAATGATTGAAATGCTTGCTAGGGAGATCAAAGTTATGATCATAAAGAAGATCCATGATTCAAAGTATTTCTCCATAATTCTTTATTGCACTCTAGATATTAGCCACAAAGAGCAAATGACTTTGGTTATTCGATGTGTGAATGTCTCTACAATGTCAACTAAGATCGAGGAATTTTTTTGACATTTTTGATTGTCAAAGATAAATCAGGCGAAGGGGTTTTTGCTTCACTCCAAGATGCATTGGTTGGACTAGAGTTAGACATTGGTGATGTGAGAGGACATGGATACGACAATGGATCTAATATGAAAGGAAAGAACAAGGGAGTACAAAAGAGGTTGTTAGAAATTAATCCAAGGGCATTCTTCACACCATGTGGTTGTCACAGTTTTAACCTTGTGCTATGTGATATAGCATCTTATTCCACAAAATTTGTGTCTTTTTTGGAATCGTTCAAAGGATATATTGCTTATTTTCTTCATCAACAAATAGGTGGGACGTTTTGACAGAGATGGTTAAAGGACTAACCCTTAAATTTTTGTCTCATACACGATGGGAAAGTCATGTTAAAAGTGTCAGAACAATAAGCTTTCAAGCCTTAGAAAGCAGAGAAGCATTACTTTACTTGGCTGAAAGTAGTGACGACCCAGTAACATGAAGTAATGATGAATCCCTTGCTCTAAGTGAAACACATTGAATTGGAGGTTTTGAGTTGATAACCTTCTTTTTGTTGTCAACACAGTAAGCAAGAGCCTGCAATCAGAAAACATTGATATAGATGTTGCAATTCACCACTTGAAAGGGCTTGTGTCATATTTTCAAAAATATCGGAAGACAGGTTTTGAGGAAGCAAAGGCTAAGGCTAAGAAAATTGCAGCTGATATGGAGATTGAAACTGAATTTCCTGTGAAAAAAGCATATTGATAAAAGAAAAAAACACTATGATGAAGACACAAAGATTATTGATGAAAATGTGTTATTATCACCGGAGGAGAGCTTCAAGATTGATTACTTTAACACAATCATGGATCAAGCTCTAGTTTCTCTGGAATCCAGGTTTGAACAATTCCAAAGGTATGAACAAACTTTTGGGTTTTTGTTTGATTTAAAAAAAACTATCAACCGCAAGTGAGGACAATTTGAAGGCATCGTGTTTGAATTTGGAAGCTTCTTTAAAGAATGGTACGCATTCATACATTGTTGGTGATGATTTGTTTATGAAATTAAAGATTCTTCGGGAATCTTTACCAATGGAAGTTCAAAGCCTATTGAAGTGCTTCATTTTTTGAAAAAGATGGAGGATTGTTATCAAAACACTGAAGTTGCTTATCACATATTATTGACTATTTCGGTATCAGTCACCACTGCTGAAAGAAGTTTTTCATAGTTGAAGCTGATAAAAAATTATGTGTTGTCTACCATGTCACAAGATAGGTTGAATGGGTTGACTTTGTTGTCGATTGAGACAACTATGGTTGAAAAACTTGACTATTCAAGTTTAATGACAGGTTTTACAGGGAAAAATGCAAAAAGAGCTGTATTTCAATAAAAAATTTAAAAAACTTTCTTCTTTCTATAAACAGTTTATGAAGTTGTATTATCTAATTTTAACATATGTTTTACATCATTTTTAATTTTTAATAAAATAGCATAATTTTTTATTTCGCTTAGGGTGGTCCAAATCATTCATCCGGCACTGCTTAGAATATGCATGGCTATTATGATACATTTTATTCATTTATTATAGAGTAAATTGGCCCAATATACATATAAGTTTTGTAAAACTATAAATTACACAAACAATTTAGTAAACTAAAAATATGCCTATGGCCATGTGAATCAAACACCATATTAACTTTGGGCTAAATAGTTTTGTCTTGGGTTCTGAAAAAGGATACCGTCAAACTCATTTAATTGGAGAGATGATAGGGTTGTAAGTGGGTATGGGTGTTTTTTGGAGAAGATGATGCGAAATCCCGAAGGAATCGTCACTCCAAGTTGTAAGGATATTCTTTGGTCTTCAAAGAACTTGAGCAACCCCCACCTTATGTATATCAAACCTAAGATTGTTGTTGTTTCAACTCGCCTTCAATTAAGCAAGGTGGTGAAACCATGAAATGTTGACTCGAGTAGCTCTCACCTTTAGTATATTAAACCAAAGATTGTTGCTCTTTCGACTCGCCCCTTCACGCCAATGGCTAGGAATGGCCACACAAGTGTAATGGAAATCATTTGATAAACTAGTTTGATCCCTTGGATATGACACACCAAGAAAGATCGAAAAGTTCACAAAGAACAAAAGAGAATCACTCTCAAATTAATTGATAAAAAGTTGGATTCTCACAAATGAGAATTACATGAGTTTATATAGAAAATAAAGGACATTCTAGATTCCTCTAGACTTACTGAATGTCTTAAAGATGAAGAGTACAGACTACTACGTAAATGACAAGTAAATGTCACAATTTATTATGACTTGAATGAGAAAGACTCTTGAACTTTTGGCCTCTAAAATATCTTTTAGTCTTCCAAATTCGTCACTATTCATGAGATGGACTTTAAAACTTGATTTAGGACTTCTCTTGGACTTGTAAAAGGCTCAAAATGGTTTGGACTTGGCAAGTATATAGTCCAATGGATTCCTTATGTTGTTCTTTGTCTAAAAGGCCTTGAATAAATCCACAAATGCTCTCCTTATTTGTTTAGCACGTGATCTTGTAATTAGACCGACTGGAATCTCCAAAGCTCTCTCGTGATCTTCATTGTTTAGCTCCAAGTTCTCCTTAGCTTCTTTGCTGCTTTCCATGATCATATCATCCTATTCCTCTTGAAAAGGATTTGACCTCAAATCAGGTTCATCTGCATCAAAAGGAATCAAGTCAGAAATGTTAAAGCTATAACTGATTTTGTACTCACTTGGAAAGTCTATCTTGTGGATGTTTTCATTGATCTTTTCCAAGACTCGAAATGGCCCAATGACCCTTGGCATTAGCTTAGACTTCCTTTGAGCTTGAAATCGTTCATTCCTCATGTGAACCCAAACTAAGTCTCCGGGTGTAAAACTCTTCTCACGCCTTCATTTGTTGGCTTGCTTTTGATATTACTTAGTCTTTTGCTCAATGTTAAGCCTTGTTTTTTCATGAAGCTTCTTGACCATCTCAGCTTTCTTTTTCCTGTCTAAGTTCACAAGCTCATTGGAAGGTAAAGGTGATAAATTCAATGGAGTTAAGAGAGTAAAACCATACACAATCTGAAAAGGTGAAAAGTTAGTAGCCGAGTGGATGAAATGATTATAAGCAAACTCAACATGAGGCAAGCAATCTTCCCAAGTTCTGATATTCTTTTTAATTATAACACGCAACAAAGTGGATAAAGTCCTATTGACTACTTCAGTTTGTGGATGACAAGTAGTAGAAAACAATAACTTTGTCCCTAATTTAGCCCACAAAGTTTTCAAAAAAAAACTAAGAAACTTAGCGTCTCGATATGAAACAATCGTCCTAGGCATGCCATGTAAACGCACAACTTCCTTAAAGAACAAATCAGCAACAAATGTAGCATCATCAGATTTGTGACAAGGAATTAAATGTGCAATCTTAGAAAATCGGTCTACTACCACAAAGATAGAATTCATACCTCTCTTAGTTCTAGGCAACCCAAGGACAAAGTCCATTGAGATATCAGTCCATAGTTCACTCGGAATAGGCAATGGGAGATACATACCTTGAGGTTGGACTTTAGACTTAGATTGCTTACAAGTAACATACCTCGCACAAATTCGTTCTACATCTCTTTTCATATGCGGCCAATGGAAATGTTCTTTTAGAACAGCCATGGTCTTGGAGACGCCAAAATGTTCCATAAGGCATCCTCCATGTGATTCTGTAACCAAAAGATTCTCAAAGAACAATTAGGAATGCACTATTTATTTTCATAGAATAGAAAACCCTCATCAAGATAGAACTTTCCAAACGCATGCTTTACACAAGTCCTAAATACTTCTTGAAAGGCAAGGTCAGTTTCATATAACTTTTTAATGTGCTCAAAACCAAGAACCTTAGCATCAAGAGTAGATAGTAGTGCATATCTTCTTGATAACACATCAGCCACATCGTTTTCCTTTCCTTGCTTATATCGTATAACATAAGGAAACGTTTCTATAAACTCCATCCAACGAGTTTGTCATTTGTTTAGTTTCTGTTGACTCTTCAAGTGTTTCAAAGACTCATAATCCGTATGAATCACAAACTCCTTTGGCCAAAGATAGTGCTGCCATGTTTGCAAAGCTCTAACCAAAGCATACAACTCATTGTCATAAGTCGGATAGTTTAGAGTTGCTCCTCCAAGCTTCTCACTAAAGTAAACAATTGGCTTCTTGTCTTGCATAAGCACAACTCCAATGCCTACACCTAATGCATCGTATTCAATCTCAAATGTTTTAAGAAAGTTAGGCAAGGATAAAAGTGGTGCATTGGTGAGTTTCTCCTTAAGTTGTTGGAACACATTCTCTTGAGCTTCTCCCCATTTGAATCCAACATCTTTCTTGATCACTTCGGTAAGTGGGGCAGCAATAGTGCTAAAATCAGGAACAAACCATCTATAGAATCCAACAAGGCCATGAAAACTTCGAACTTCTCCTATGGTTTTAGGACTTGACCATTCTCGGATTGCTCTCACTTTCTCCTCGTCTACTTGAATTCCCTGTACACTTACAACAAAGCCTAGAAACACAAGGTTATCCGAACAAAAGGTACATTTTTTTAAGTCAGCATATAGTTTTTCCTTTCTTAGTACACCTAAAACCGATTTAAAATGCTCATTGTGCTCTTTAAAACTTTTGCTAAAATCTATAATATCATCAAAGTAGACAACCACAAACAAACCAATAAAATGTCTAAGAACATGGTTCATTAACCTCATGAACGTGATGGGTGCATTAGTTCATCCAAAAGGCATGACTAACCACTCATAAAGATCATGTTTTGTTTTAAAACCTGTTTTCCATTCATCACTCTCTTTCATTCGAATTTGGTGATATTCACTTTTAAGATCAATTTTAGAAAAGACACAAGAACCATGCAGCTCATCTAACATATCATTTAAGCGAGGAATTGAGTGTCTATACTTTACTATGATATTATTAATGAATCTACAATCAACACACATGCGTCAAGTTCCATCCTTCTTAGGAACTAGTAAAACGGGCACGACACATGGACTCATACTCTCACGAATATATTCTTTCTCCATCAGCTCACTCACTTGCCTTTGTAACTCCTTGGTCTCTTCCGGATTGGTTCTATAGGTTGGACGTTTGGAATGGATACTTCGGGTACAAAGTCTATTTGATGCTCAATCCCTCGAATTGGAGGTAGATCACTAGGGTTCTCATCCGGAAATACATCTCCAAAATCATGCAACAAAGAATAAACACCACTAGGCAAACCGGGGTCAAGGTTAGTACAACTCATAAAGACCTCTTTGTACATAAGTACAAATATAGGCTGATGTGAAATCAAAGCTCCCTTTATCTCACTTTACCTCACAAAGAAATTTTGGTGTTTTCTCTCTTTTATCTCTTTGTGTGTTTCACTCTTAAGCTCACTCTTTTTTAGTGTTTCTCTCTCAATCTCATTTTCTTTTTGGTGTTTTGTGTTTGAGTCATTCATAGCTCTCTCCTCACGGTGCTTTTGAAGCAAATAATCTTGGTATATTTCATTAGGAGTCATATGAACAAGTGTAACAGTTTTACCCTTATAACCAAATGAATGCTTGTTGGTGAAACCATCATGAACGACTTTCCGATCAAACTGTCACGATCTCCCAAGAAGAATATGCCCAGCCTCCATTGGTACACTATCACAAATCACTTCGTCCTTATACTTCCCAATGCTAAATGGAACCACAACTTGCTTTGACACTTTGAGTTCTCCAAACTCACTTAACCATTAAAGCTTATACGGCTTGGGATGTTTTCGAGTAGTCAAACTTAGTTTCTCCACAAGTGTAGTACTCGCCACTTTCGTACAGCTCCCTCCATCAATTATAAGACTACACACCTTCTCAAGAACAAGACATCGCATGTGGAATAGATTCTCACGCTGCACGTTCTCCTCTAGTTTACCTTGCACACTTAAAGACCTTCTAGCTACCAAAATCTGAAGGTGTGTAACTCTAGCTCTAGCTCATCTTGAGATGACATAGATTCTGAAACCACTTCTTCTTTGGTTTTGTACTGTCCATTGGCTCTAAGTATTATGGCCCTCTTATTTGAGCATTCATTTGCATAATGTCCCCTGCCATGACAATTAAAACATCGCACATCACGATTTCTTGTAGAAGAGGGTTCAGCTTTACCTTTGACCTCTTGTGGTCTAGTATTCGGCTTGGATTCAAACTTTGGCTTTGGAACAGTTTTATCTTCGTGTGAGTAGCTAGGACGTTGAGTAATAGAACTCATGCCATAAGTTTGACGTGTGCTACCGTTCCTCTTGAGCTGCTGCTCCACCAAGATAGCCTTATCCAACATATCTTCTAATTCCACATAGTGTTGCATCTCTACTTGATCTTGGATCTCACTATTCAAACCACTAAGAAATCTGGCCATGGTAGCGTCACGATCTTCGTCTATATCGGCTCTCATCATAAGTATTTCCATCTCTTAAAAATAATCCTTCACACTTCAGTTGCCTTGCACCAATCTCCTAAGTTTTTGATGTAACTCTCAGTGATAGTGACTAGGAACGAACCGTCGTCTCATCAAGGTTTTCATGTCTTCCCAAGTCTCAATGAGTCTTTCTCTATTTATTCTCTTACTTGTCACCACTTGATCCCACCAATTAATAGCATAATCATAAAATTCAGTGGCTGCAACTCGTACCTTGTTGAGCTTGGAATAGTCTTGACAATCAAAAACGAATTCAATCTTTTTCTCTCATTCGAGATAGGCATCTGGATCGTTCTTTCCTTGAAATGATGGAATTTTCAGCTTAAGCCCCTTTAAATTATCTTCAGCCCGACCTCTTTCTTCCCTAGCTCGTCTAGGTCTCCTTCGACTCGAGTTAGATGAATGTTCATCTTGACCATAGTCGTCAACACTGCCTCTTTTTACTTCCGCTGGTGGTGGATCTCTTTGTACGTTAGGCAGCCGAGGTTGTTGCCTAAGTGTTATCTCATTTTGAACTTGGTCCAAACGTTCATTGAATGCTTCCTCGTATTTGCTCACCCTCCAGATTGTCGTTATTGTCGTTTGACATACTTGGAACCTGTAAAAAATAAGATTTTTAAAAAGAAAAATGCCTCACAATCTCTCAAGTGTTTGACACACAAGTGTTTCCCTCAAATTATTGGCTTTTCTCTCAAATATTCTCACAACCTTACGCCTTTTTCCTCTTTTTTTGAATCTCAAAAATGTTCTTATAAAACTAATCAAACACTTTTTGATTTGCTTTCCCCAAAGTTCAATGACCTAACAAGTGTCATACAACTCAAGTATTTAGATAGATTTTGGTACACAAAAAAACAACAAACAAGAATTTTTTTTATAGATAATAGAAGATGAAAAGTTTCTTTTTTCTTTTTTTTTAGATAATCCTTTTTTCTTGCTTTTTTTTTTCTTTAATTAATTAAGAAGAAAATATGAAAAGATAGAAGTTGGAAAGATAGAAGATGAAAATATAGAAGATGAATAGATATAAGATGAAAAAATAGAAGTTGTAAAGGTAGAAGATGAAAAGATAGAAGATGAATAAATAGAAATGAAAATATTAACTAACTTGAAAGTGTGCTCTGATACCAAATGATGCGGAATCCCGAAAGAATCGTCAATCCAAATTATAAGGATAGTATTTGGTCTTCAAAGAACTTGAGTAACCCCCACCTTAGGTATATCAAACCTAAGATTGTTGTTGTTTCAACTTGCCTTCAATTAAGTAAGGTGGTGGAACCACATAATTTTAACTCGAGTAGCCCCCACCTTTAGTATATTAAACCAAAGATTGTTGTTGTTTCGACTCGCCCCTTCACACCAATGGTTAGGAATGGCCACACAAGTGTGATGAAAATCACTTGATAAACCAGTTTGATCCCTTGGATATGACACACCAAGAAAGATCGAAAAGTTCACAAAGAACAAAAGAGAATCACTCTCAAATTTATTGATAAAAATTTGAATCCTCACAAATGATAATTACATGAGTTTATAAAGAAAAGAAAGGACTCTCTAGATTCTTCTAGATTTATTGAATGTCTTAAAGATGAAGAGTAAAGACTACTAAGTAAATGTCACAATTTATTATGACTTGAATGAGAAAGACTCTTGAACTTTTGGCCTCCAAAATATCTTTTAGTCTTCCAAATTCGTCACTACTCATGGGCTGGACTTTAAGACTTGATTTAGGACTCCTCTTGGACTTGTAGAAGGCTCAAAGTGGTTTGGACTTGACAAGTATAAAATCCAATGGATTCCTTATGTTGTTATTTGTCCAAAAGGCCTTGAATAAATCCACAAATACTCTCCTTGATTTGTTTAGCATGTGATTTTGTAATTGGACCGACTGGAATCTCCAAAGCTCTCTCGTGATCTTCATTGCTTAACTCCAAGTTCTCCTTACCTTCCTTGCTGCTTTCCATGATCATATCAGAAGGGCATCTCATGTAAGAAGAAGAACGACAAATAGTGGTTACAAAATGTGATAGCACATAGAAGTTTGGTTAACAGGTAAACAACTTATGTATAATTATTCCAATTAGCGTCAGTGAGTTGGATTGATAGACAATCGTGGAGGGTTCCTTCACATTCATGGAATGCATTACCACATCATCAACATGAGGGCTTGCACTGGTGTGAGGGTAGGAGGTTGTGGGTGGGCGTGAGACGGTGATGTTGAAGCGTACCCAATACTAAATAATTTGGAGGTATTTTACGGAAACATAATAATTAGACACAGAAGAAAAAGAATAATCATGTGCAGTTCAATAAGAAGATATCAGAGTAAATTATGGTTACTTGAGATAGTAATTGCGACCAATAGAGGTGGCATATTAGACAAAATGAAACAAACAACAAGACAAAAATCAGGTACAAATCATGCGGTGAACTACAACACATCAACAAAAGAGATAGTGGGTACATAAAACTTAGTTGTCTCACATAAAGGAAAAGAGAGACCGAACGAGCAACATAGAAATATGCAATGGGAAACATAAGAAGTAGCAAAGAAATAAGGTTATCATCCTGAATTCACACTCTGATTGAAGCACTAGCAAAAAAAGCCTTAGTTTCTTATTTTCCTTAATAACAAATTGCCTGCTAAGAAGCAGTATGCCAAAGATACCAAACCACGCCGGTTTACGGACAAATGAAATATAGGGTAAAGTGGTGATTGCTTCAACTCCTCCAGTTCATCAGAGTTGAGAGCATCAATTGATCCTCTAGTGTGGAAATTTTATGGTATGTATTGACACGGTCTCCAAGCGGATCGTGGCCTGCAACAATCATTCGGGACAGGAGCTTATCGGGGGACGTCTTGGCAGGAAGAATCCAGAGAATATTAGTTCCAAACACAAAAGCATAAACTTGCAAACTGCATGTTGGCAAAATGTTTGAAACTATTAACAGATACGTCGTTAATAACATGTACTAAGGACAATAACGGACAATAATATAGATAGAAAATAAACGGAGACATAAACATAAGAATTAGACACCGTAAGTTTTGTTAAAATATATCAAAGTAGATTGTGGGTACTTAAGATAGTAACGACTACAAATATAGATGGTTGATAGAATGAATTTAAACAGACAACAAGACAGATAATAAATACAAAGCATGAGGTGAAATACAATACCTCAACATAAGACTTAGCGGGTACATAGAAGTTAATTGTCTAACACACATGGAAAGAGACAGAGCAGACAACAACCAAACATGCAATCGAAAACATAAGAATTAACTACTAAATTACCTCATGTTTATCATCTTTCCTCTACATACACCTAAAAATCTCCCAATGACACACACACATAGCTGCTAATTGTACTCATATACATGACCACTTAATTTTGATTACAATCATACCAAACATTTCATGTATCAGCTTCGATGTTAGAATCAACCTATTTGTCAACACCAACTTACCCACTAACACTCAATGTACTTGCCACCATAACTTTTACTAACTATTAACCCATTTACCTTCCACAACAGCCTTCAGTACAAAACAATGTACCCACACACGCTTATCCAAACATATCAGAGCACCATTATTGGTGGTTTCTATATGAGTTTCTAAGGAATAAATAATTAAAAATAATGATAATGGAGGTGAGAGAAGAAGATGAGTTTCTTAAATAAGAAACTTTTGCATAGGTTTCTTAACATGTAGATCATTCTTATTAGTTTATTCATATATTATATTAAAAATATTAGTATTTTATGAATAAAAAATTCAAAATAAGAAACTATGGATAATGTAGGGTTTAGGGTTTAGGGTTGAGGGTTGAGGTAAGCGATTACAGGACGACTAAAAACATATGAAAATCGTACAAAAAGGCATAACAAGTAAATACGGGATTGGGGTAACGTAATATTTAGGAGGTTCCTCCATAAAACCAATGGACAAGTTTAAAAGTGCACCAAGCAGCAAAATACAGAAATTAGATAACCAACAATATATGAGATATTGTTTGCAAATCAAGTCCTAAAACATCAGCACATACCTAATTCCGTAGAGTAACTGAAAGGATAGAATGGAATGTAAAGAAAAAACAAAAATGAGTACAAGTACAAAGTAGGACGAAGAAAGCGAGGTGGAAGGTAATAGTAAAACCCTTTCGAACTTAGCGGATAGAATTGGAAAAGGGAACATGTGAAAATCGACATGTTTTCATAGAAATCAAACAAAATCATTGGGACCAACAAAGACAACAAAGACAAACGTAAAGAACGCGAAAAAGTTATGAAAATTAGATCAGTAAACCAAGTTCAATGATGTAACAAGACATTGGTGAATGTAAAAGCAAATTAAGAAGAAGAAAAAAAAACAAATCTGCTACGAATTGAAGAAGAATTTGGTGCTTTACGATGAAGCGCACAAGGAAGAGAATGATGGAAGAATAAATGATTTATGGAGAAAGAGCAACTCTCAGAGAAATAATCTAAAAGAGAGATAGAAGCCACAGTGGGTGACGCAGTTAGACCATCTCCAATAGGGTTTCTAATGAGTTTCTAATCAAAGGTTCTTAAGATTAATTGTGTTTATTAAATAAAAAAATGTTAAAAAGGTAAGAACCGGTTCCATCCAGAGAGATTTAAGAAATGTTAAGAACCGAGCACGTGTCAGTCTGTGATTGGAAGGAGATTTTTCGCTGAAAAAAAAAAGAGTTGGGTCATTTCCCGAACAATTTTTTTTTCTTCAATTTTCTTCTCTGATGGCGATGAACACGGAGACTCCAAAATCGAAAGCAAAACCGCAAAACTCTTCGTATCTCTTCACCTCCAGAAACCCTTCCTCGCTTATAAACTTCGGTTTTCTCCTTCGAATCCCTCCAGTCTAGGTCACAGAGTGCTCCAATGTTGTCTCCGTCAGCGAACCGATACGTTATCGACGAGGATTCAAAACCGGCGAAAGAGAAGATCGAGTTTGGTCTGTTATGTTGCTCTGATGTTGATTGCTCATAATCTACAATGGATCTCAACAATTTCTTGCGTGTATGATCTCTCTATATCCTTCATTTACAGTGAATTTCTTTGAATTTTAGCGTTGATTGGATGATAGTAAATCGTTTTGATAAAAGAGATTAGTATGAATCGAGGACTTCTATACAAAAATTTTGCTACAAGATTCAGAAATTCCACTTTGATGACCTTGGAATCATGAGTGAAAGTGAACTTATTATAGTTGATTGTGTAATTTTAATTGTTTCATCAGCAACATAAGTTCAATGCTATACTATTATAGTTGATTGTGACATAATCCAGGTCCAAAAAAATGGCAGACATCAAATTTAAAGTCTACTTCATGTTTTTTTTTTTGCAGTATGGGGATTCAGATAGTTCTGGAAGAGGGAAACGATCTTCTAAACGTGGCTATGTGCAGTGCCTGTGAAATGGCAGCTGTGTAGATGCAGAGCGAATTGACTCAGAATGCAACACAACAATGTATACTCACTTATGTTGCTGAGGTAAGTTTTAATAGTGTCTGTAAACCTTATTTTGGACATAGTGTTTAATCTGTGTAATATCTTTAGCTCTGTAACCATATAATCAGCAGTTGACTGTGAGAAAACTGACTTGAGGAAAACTTGTTATACTTCTCTGAATCTTTTTTCAGTTAGATAAAATCTGACAGTTATGGATATTGATCAAACTAAACGAGTATGTGTAACCATGTAGATTCTAAAAAGATTTGATGTTTCGCCATTGTTGTGTTGGGACTTGTGAAAGTGTTGATGTTGTTAGAAAATAAATCAAGCTTGATCTTTTTGCCCATTCAGAGGTGTTGAGCCAAAGCAGCTGGCTTTTTCTGCGGCACTAGGCATCACCTATTCAACAGATCATGGTCTCACATGTTTGGTTATTGATGTTTCGGGGCGGTTCATGTCGCGATATCGGTCTTACTCCCACAAGACGTGGAGTGTGAAGTTGTCTCAAACTGATCAGTCTTACTTCCACAAGACGTGGACTGTGAAATTGTCTCAACCTGAAAAGAAATGTGCAGTGAATAATTATTGTGGGGCGTTTGGGGTTTGCAATGAAACAGACAATCAGCCTTGTAGATGTGTTTCAGGTTTCAAAAAAAGCAATTAAGGAGAAATCTGACTTCTCTGGTGGTTGTAAAAGGGAAACCAAGCTTCAATGCGGCAAGGAAAACACTAAGTTTCTTCCTATGGAAAACATGAAATTAGCCACAGATCCAACAACATTGAACTTTACAGCAGTAACAACACCTCATAAGTTGTCTTCAACTTGCCTAGCTAATTGTTCTTGCGAGGCTTATGCAACTGATGGCAACAAATGTTTGATGTGGACAAAATATGTCTTCAACCTGAAACAACGGCCAAGAGATGGACACACATTGTTCGTCAAAGGTGCCTATTCGAAGCAAGGTAAGCATTTTGGATATAAATTTTGGAGGCAAAAGTATGTCGAAATATTTATAAAGCTTTCATTTTCTATTCATGAAAAGGAAAGATTCCCAAATGCATTTTGTTAGATGTTGTACTATCAACACTAGTAGAGGCTGGTGTGTTGTATTTAATTGCTCCAAAACGTAAAAGGAGAACAACACAAAGAAGTGAGATTTGTTTTGGTATTTTGCATAAAATTTTAACTATATATAAGATTTGTTCACATGTTTCTTAAAGACGAGCTTTATGCAGGCTTAAACGAAAATCATAGCAGATAGCGAATAGAAAGTGGTATAATTGATGATATCGATGGAGACCGTATGCGTTCCCTAAATCTACATGACATAAGGATGACAACAAATATTTTCTCTGAGGACAACAAGTTAGGAGAAGGCGGGTTTGGTCGAGTCTACAGGGTAATATAACTAGTACTCATGATTGGTTACTGCAATGCTCACAAGAATAGTTTATATTTCAGCTTGATACAATCTTACAACATATAAATTGATTTATATGTTATTCTGATTCATCAGGGAACACTTAGGAATGGGACACATGTAGCAATAAAAAGGCTTTCAAAGAAATCAACTCAAGGACTGACAGAATGCTTCATTCATACATCTGTAATGATTATGTAACAAAAGACACAATGCATTTTACATTGTATTAACATTAATTGTAATTTTTTTTGTAAAATTTTTAAGAATTTTGTGTGAGGTTATACTATTGGATCCCCACAAAACTTAAGAACCTCATTAGAGATTCTTAGCATTGGAGATGCTCTAAGCCATTGTTTAGGGTCCACATATATTAGGACCCAAAATTTTTAACAATTTATAGAATTTTGTAGTATTTAGAGTTTAAAATGTTTGAAATTTATAGAACTTTATGGTAAATAGATTCCAAAAATTTTAGAGTTTATAAAATTTTTTAGTAATTAAGGCGCAAAATTTTGAGAGCTTATTAATTTTATAGTAAATAGAGTCAAAAATCCTTTTTACGTTATTGTTTTCTAAATTTTTGGAAATTTTCGAATAGGATTTTCATTAATGTTGGACCGGCTCTAGATACTATTGAATATTTTTCTTTTATATTTGGTCGTCAATGTTTTGTTTATAATCAAATTATCATTCTAAACATATATATATATATATATATATATCACGTTGGATAAATCGATTTTCTAAAATCAAACTCATATGCGAAAAACAATAGAGATAATAGTTGACGGAAAACACGTATCACAGGTATTCTTGCTAATTTATCTATTTGCCTCGTCATTCTTAATTTCGTAACGACGTAGTAAATGTTTCTTTCATATACCCTTGTAACGTAAAATTGAAAAACAAGTCAGAAAGAAAACACGTGTGTGTGTGAAGTTAGTAAACAATAAATAAGATGTGTACGTGTTCGAGAGTGTACGCCATTAACGTGTTTGATTCTTAAGGTAGATTTATGTTTGACTTTGATACAAAAATATGTGCGATGAGTTGACGAAACTACCCATCTACTTAAGGAGGCTATAGTCATCTGCTTTGCCAAATCTGGTAAATCCTATCCACTTACACGATGAGGGTAGTATCGTCATTTAGTGTCCTAAATGCTCGAATCATCCACTTGTTGTACCGTATGCATTGAAGTAATCACGAATGCTTGTTTTCTTTACTTCATATATATAAACGCCAAAGCTTTGCCGCAACTACTTCATCATATTAACATGTTTTTCTCGTGGTATTTTTGTCTCTACACGTTTTCTCTTCTCTTTACGTTTAATTTTTGTTCTTTTTTTCCTTTCTATCCTCGTAATTATCGTTTCTCCTTATCAGTTTACATATTATTGAAATGATTTTAGTCGAATAGTTATATATCATATGTTTTATTTATCTGAATTGAAAATATGTTTATTTTGCATAATATTATTATTCATTAGAAATTTGAAATTAATTAGATCTTTCGATTCAAATATATGAGAGTGTTAAATGCACGTGCTAAGATAAACTATGAATGTCTTTCTTATGAATATCTGAATTTCTTTTATCATTTTTACATTTTTGATAGGAATACAAGAATAACAAAAAATAGAGTGAAAATGTTCTTATAGAAAAAACTTATATGATATAGATGATCCAATGATCTAGTTGTTTTACAAATCTTCAAGATATCAAAGATCGAACCCTACATAGTAATATGAACGAGATTTATAACCTATTAAATTAGTTGACAAAAAAAGACTTATATATTAATTAGGGTATTTTGACATGAATTTATAATTTGAATATCGTGTATATAAAAATTTGTAAAGTGAAAATAATGAGAATGACGTTCACTTTTATGAAGAAATGTAATATTCTACATTTACTGACTACAAGTGCTAAAAGTACATGAACAGTTAAAATCTTTATGAGAAATAAAATCTCAGTTTGAAACGATCCGACTTGTAACCATGTTCATGTCCAAAACATTACTTACAATAACCTCGGCTCCATAAAAAGCTAGAAAAGTCTCGAGAACATCTTACAAAGAGCTGGTCCACATCCACTAAAACACATCATATTGTTTTCGTGAAAAACTTTGATTTTGTTAGGAATGCAAGCTCAAGTGAAACGTGTATATGACTGTTAAGAAGATTTTTAACGACCGAACCAAAGGTTGATTATTTGGAGAACGAGTCTCTTGTCTTGCGCTTTTTGTTTGCTATTAGTTAGAATTTTAGACGAAAGTTCACAATTTTGGCCAAAACAATTTGATGTTTTTTCGACATTATTGATTATTTTATTTACAAAGTAAAAACACGTACACAAAATCGGTTACGATAACAAATTTACTGGAAAATAAAAACAACAAGTGTACAGAACCCTCGTACGATAATTCTATAACGGAAAACATACAAAACAACAAATAATTAAACAAAGACTTTAATTTGCCACAAAGTTATTGTCTTTTACGTTACCAGAAATTTTCGGAAATCGAGAGAAATAAAGACGATATTAAAAATTCAACTAGTGACTAACTTGATGGATATAATAAAAATCTTCTAAAAATAAAAATAAAGAGTGTACAAAACTTTCGTATGACAACCCTATAATGGAAAATATACAAATCAACAAAGTTACCAAAAAAAAGACTTTAGTTTGTCACCAGTGAAGAAACTTTAAGCCCAATTTACGGAGTCGTTTAACTCTTACCACTTTTTATTAAATCCTAATGTTTTTTTACAAAGGAAAAAAGGAAAAACTACTGAGAAAAGGGACAAAAAAACCGCGGCTTCCCAATACCAAAACCCGGGAGATTCTTCGTTTTTTTCTCCTTTTGCTTAATTGATTTGTCCAGCGAAAGAGATCGAAACACATTTTTGATCCTTTGGAGGAAAACGGAGGACACAATCCTGCTCTCATTCCATCGGACTGTATTCTTCTATTGAATTCGTCGATTCTTCGGAATCAATAGATAACAGTCGACTTTCTGGGTTTGTACTTTGTCTGTTGTATTCGCTCTGGGTCCTGATCGGATACCTAATTTGATCAAGCTAGGGCAAATCCTGTGGTAGATTTCGGTAGGTTTTTACTGTTTCGTGCATCGTTGGGGTAGACTTTTGAGCTGCGGTTGGGTTTTAGGGAGGATTTGGGTCTCATTTCAGCGTTTAATTTTGGGGGTTTGGCGATTCCAATGTTAGAAAGGGGCTAGGGTTAATAGCTAGGGTTGCGAGGTAAATATACTAGGAATAGAGATGGAGGAGTCTGAACTTGAAGAAGGAGAGGCTTGCTCATACAACAACACTACCGATTACGGTGGAAGCATAGACCCCGATAACGATCTCTCTTACATTGTGAGACCTTTTTCTCAGCTGATAGCTTATCTAGGAGTATTCTTTCTTATTATTTATTTTGTATTTTATTGAAAACTGGATTATAAATTGTGCAAGTGTTAATGTTTTTGCAGTGCTGATTTATGTAGTCTTAATTTGCATCAATTTGGTAGACATTCTTTACTCAGCTGATAGCTAATGTAGGAGTATTCTTTGTTATTATTTATTTTGTATCTTGTTGAGGATTGGATTATAAATTATGCAAGTGTTAATGTTGTTGCAATGCTGTTTTACTGAGTCTCTTTGAAATTAGATTGCATCAATTTGGTAGGTATACTTTACTCTTAGAGCTTTTAAGGACGTGTATGGAGTTGATATGGTATGTGTTTAACTGCTATGAATATTTTGTTTGGTAACTATAGTATGATATAACTGCAATTAAACACCTCGTTAATTACGCATAGAGCACTTTCGCAGGTTGGTCAAACTGTAATACTATTCACTGCCTTATCTACCTTCCATTTGGTAGTCTTTAGCTTTCGAGTGCCGCGTGTACAGTGTAGATTCTATGGAATCTATACAGCATGTACTGACAAGTTTCAACTCACCGGTTACAGTTTTACTGTAAAAGTCTTCAAAGAGTTCTTTAAATGCTTTCTTGATTGGCTCGAAACAGAAGTTTCGTAAACGCATCTAAATTTAAGAGTCTACAATTGAACTATGTTTTGACTGTTGACTTTTATTTTCTATCCTTGATTTGGAAGGATGAGAAGCTTCAAAACATCCTTGGACACTTCCAGAAAGACTTCGAGGGCGGTGTTTCAGCTGAGAATCTTGGTATGTTGATGTGTGGCAGCAACTGTTCTTTTTGGTTGGTCCACAAAGTGTGAAACTAGTATTCAAATTTGATTACAGGAGCGAAATTTGGTGGCTATGGCTCTTTCTTACCAACTTATCAACGTTCTCCTGTTTGGTCTCATCCAAAAACACTAGCAAAACCTCTGAGCTCTACTGGAACTAGATCTCCAAACAACTTACTAGGGGAGGTATATGTTTCTCTTACTCTGTCAGTTTCCTGTTTGGATATACTTTCATGTTTCAGTCTCTTACCTTTTTACATTTATCAGTCTCGGAGTGGCGTCGCAGCTTTGTCTAGTGTTCCTAAGAAGGCGAAATCTGGACTTGCTTCCTGTGGAAAACCCAAAAAAGCAATGAAATCGAAGAAACTCAGTATTAATTCCAGACAGAAATCTTCAACTAAGAAACCTGTTGTATCCAGTAAACAGAACTCTCTGAAGCTTCGGATTAAGATGGTACCAGATAGTTTATCTACAGAAAAGAATGCTGCTGCAATATACAGTGGTCTAGGGCTTGATGAGTCACCTTCTTTGTCATTAGATAATAATAGTCTTTCAGGTAGTGAAGGGATGGATGGGGAACCTCAAGGTTATTCTCCAGAGTCTCCTACCAGTATTATTAATGTGAGGGTTTCCTTTGTTTTGTTTCGCAATACTGAAACACTCGCTTTTTTTTAAGATGCTTGTTATGTTAATATATTGTTATATGCAGGTTATGACTTCCCTGCCTGTGGAGCATTTTCAGTTGCTATCTCCTCTCTCTGATGATTTGATTCGATTCATTGAAAGGGAAAATTCTGAAAAGGAATATATGTATACATCTCCGCCCAGGCTTATCACTGACACAGAGAAACCATCAGTAGGAAAGAGAAAAAAGATGACGGAGAGGAACAGTTATTCTGCGCATACAAATGTCCGCAGTAAGAAGGGCCTGTTAAATGCAACTGATGCCTCAGTCAAGGAGCCAATGGAAACAAACACATCATATCCTAATGCTGCAGAGAAAGAAACAGCCAATAGTAAACAATTTGGTGCATCCAAGGAAGAGTACAATGGTGCTGTTAAAGGTGAAATGGCGGGTGATGCTGAGAGAAAATTGTGGGGTCTAACTCGTCATAAAGATCTTGGGCCACATCATGAGAATACAAAGAGTAGTTGTGTTGGAAGTGTTCGGGAAGATAAAAAGACAAGATTTGGTGATGATGATGCTTCAGGATACTCGAGAAAAGCTAGCAAATACAAAGGAAGCAAAGCGTCAAATTCAGTCAAAAAGGAATTGAGCTCGTCAAAGGTGAAAAGTGGTCATAAGGCGGAGCCAGAACATTCATCGAGAAAGCAGAAGTTTGATCAGATAGAAGAGGAGACACAATCTTCATCGAAGTTCAAGGACCATCAAAGTTCTGTTGTTTTTGAGAATAAGATAGATGGTCAAGATAAGAAGAAGGACACTCTAGCCTTGAAACCACACAATGATGGGAAAAAAGTGGAGGACACTTACAAAGACTTTTTTGGAGACATAGGGGACTCTGATGAAGAAGAGGAACAGAATTATACGTTGAATGTAAAAGATATGCGGGTGTCAGAAAAGGGACTTCCAGGATTAGAAGATAGGCTTGAAAAGACGAGCTTCCCGCTGGCAGAATCTCAGAATGTCGCTCCTGCACCCATACTGAGCAAGCTTGGTTCTGATGCTTCTCTTCCAAAAGCCAATCCAGTGATCATACAAGAACATTGGGTTGCTTGTGACAAGTGTGGCAAGTGGCGGCTCCTTCCTTTTGGCGTCTTCCCAGAAGATCTTCCTGAAAAATGGATGTGCACAATGCTTTACTGGCTGTGAGTTTTTTTCTTAATTATCTGTTACTGGTCTTATTATATTCTCGGCGTGAAATATTAGGAGGTTGGCATAATGTGTTAAATTCTCTCTGTTCTTGGTCCAGTTTCTTCTGGCATGATGACTTAAGAGAAATTGATTCTCTTTCTGATTATGTGTTTTAGGCCTGGAGTGAATCACTGCAATGTTCCCGAAGATGAAACAACGAGGGCTCTGTATGCGATGTATCAGATCCCTGTCCCTAGCCAAGCTCCTATGCAGAGTAATCCCAGTGGCCATAAGCCTCAGTTTAATCAGGCAGATGACAACACCAAAATAAGGAAAAAGTGTTCTAAAAAGATAGACAATGGAATGGATAAAACGGCAGAAACTAACAAGAAGCCCATTCAAACATCAGCAAGAAATGGAAGCATTCACAATTCACATGGACTTAGCGACTTAGCGGAGGAAGATAGGCAAAAACTTAAACAGAAAGAGAAAGGAAAAGCAGTGGACCACCACTCTGATGAGTCGAAGAGCTTGAAGGTGAATAACAAAAGGAATGGAGATCTAGAGAGTTCTACGCTGGCCAAGAAAATGAAAATCGAAAGTTTTCTGTTTCCTGATGAATCTGAACATGGAGATGGACGTCCTACCTCAAGTAGTGGTGTCCCGGTTACATCAGCAGATAGAAAGCCCAAGCATCGAGTCTCCAAAATGTCAAAAGAGGAAGGAGGAGCTTCAGACACAGGAAATAGCAATAGCACAGGGGGAATTAGAAAGAGGAAACTGAGAGAAAGCCATGGTTCTAAGGTATACAGTGAGATTGAAAATCATGAACGGAAGAAATCCCGGGTTCTTACTGAAGGAAAGGACCCTAGTTATACCCAAGGCAATGGGAAGTCGGGAAAGAAAGATAGAAGTCGTTCAAAAAGAGGGTATGGACATATTCAGGACTCGGTCGCAGCTACCTCAAGCTCTTCTAAGATTTCTGATTCTCATAAACCTAGAAAGAGCTCCCACGAAGCTAAATGTTCGCCTGTTGAGTCGGTGTCTTCCTCACCTATGAGGATTTCTAACCCGGAGAAAAGTATATCTGCGAGAGAGAAGAAAGAAGAATCTTATGATGCTAACGTCTTTGTAGCAGGTTGTTTGAAAAGATTCTCAGATGGTGAAGATGAAGGTGGGAGTGATAGGTCGCAAACGCGGATGAAGGACAAAAATGGATCCCATGAGTCTTCTGTGCTTGATGTTTGGGACAATAAAGGATCTTTGAAAGCCAAAGAGCATGCTGAGCCTTCTATTGATACCAATGTTGAGCATGGTGGCCACAAGGATTTACCACGAAAGCTAGATCATATTCTCGGTGAAGGAAAACAGTCAAGTAAACATCATCGACGTAGCAATGAGCCCTTGCCAAAGAAGTCAGGAAAAAGTTCATCTTCTCGGTCTAAAGACAAGAGCCAAAGTATTAGGTCTGATTCACGGGACGGTCCAAGACATATTGAAAAGAAGATATACGATGGTAGTCCTGACAGTAAAGTGGATATGGGTGTTAGACCAAACATTCCAAAACCTTACGACACCGAAAGAATATCAGAAAAGAGTAATAGAGCAGATTTAGCTTCTCCATTGCGACCACCTTCTAGAGTTTTCCAAGGGGATTCCTCTATGCTTTCTGTTCGTAAGAAAGTCGATAAATGCAGCACATCAGGTGGGAATAATAATACTCAAGCTGACGATGTGACAAAGGCAACAGCCCAAATAAGAAGGAGAAACGAGCCTTCTCCAAGCCCCTTGCACAAGGAAATAACATCTGCGCAGGCTGCCCAAAATATGTTAAAAGAAGCTAAAGACTTAAAACATACAGCTGACCGTCTTAAGGTTTTATTTATAATTCAGTTGCAATGTAATCTTGCTTCCCCTTTTGGACTCTGTTCTCATGGTCTTGCTTTTGCTGTTGCCGCAGAATTCAGTATCAAACCTTGAACACATTGAGCTTTACTTCCAGGCTGGCCTCAAGTTTCTTCATGGTGCTTTTCTCTTAGAGATGAGCAGCAATGAGAGTGCTAGACAAGGAGAGACTATGGTCCAGTCTATGAAGATTTATAGTAGCACAGCAAATCTTTGCGGGTAATATAAAATTGTGAGAAAAATGAAGAACATCATTTATTCCTTTTTCCCTTTTGTCAGCATTGAAATTTCTTTTATTGTGATAGATTTTGTGCCCATGAGTATGAGAAGTCTAAAGATACCGGAGCTGCTGCTCTGGCTTACAAATGCATGGAAGTTGCGTATATGAGAGTGGTTAATTCCTCCTATACCAGTGCTAATAGATATCGAAACGAATTGCAGACCTCTTTACAAATGATTCCTTCAGGTAGCTAACCGGAGATGGGCAAATTTTTTCTTGACCATTCTTTGAAATTGTTTCGCGTTGTAATGCTCTTGTCACTGCCTTTTAGGTGAGTCTCCTTCTTCTTCTGCCTCGGATGTTGATAACGTGAACCACCCACCAGCAGCTGACAGAGTTGGCACCTCAAGGGGCATCAGTTCTCCTTTAGTTGCTGGGAACCACATCATATCTGCGCAAAACCGCTCTAATATATTACGCCTGCTTCAATTTGTAAGTGTACCGATGCCTGCAACTTCACTTTCCCACAAATATACGTAGACATAGAGTTCGTTAATTGAATGCATGATGAAGTGAGGCAGCTAACGTGAAAAACTAGGCCAAGATGATTAATCCCAGTTACTCTCAACTGTTTGTAGGCTCAGGATGTAAATCTGGCAATGGATGCCTCGAGGAAATCACGTGTGGCATTAGTAGCTTCTATTGAAAACTTGGGGGAGGCCCAACAACAAGGAGAGGGTATTCGATCCATTAAGAGTGCCCTTGATTATAACTTCCAAGACGTGGAGGGACTACTGCGATTAGTGAAGCTTGCAATGAAGGCCAATAACCGCTGAAAGAAAAATAAAAAATGGAGCAATTTATTTGCATTTTGCAAAAACTTGAAGCAAAGTTCTGATGATGAAAAGATCCACTATTGCCTCTGCCGCTCTGGGTCCAATTCCATTCACAAACGACATTTCACTACTTTCTTTGGATCCGGTAATCATTTGTTCAATCCAAGAAGAGTTTGTTCACTGAGTCTGCTTTGAAGAGGTTTCTGGGTATACCAAAGAGGGAAGTCGGTATTTGACTTCTTCAGATGCATCTCTTTTTCAACCGAGGAAAAATTCACTAAGGCAACATAATAACAAGCTTCTTTCCCAACTAATTATCGAAGAACCATGTATAGATATACAGAATAACCACGGTGTAACTTCTGGTACTGGATCTTCTATTTCTCGATCCCATGGCAGTGAAATGTTCCAGTATCAGGTCAGTCATTGATATATCAATTACAAAATCTTTTTGGTTCAACAAGTCCTTATTTTGTCTCTGTTGCTGACTTTGAACGTGTATTTTGCAGACTATAAACTGTTGTTATATTAAATAAGCCAATTTAGGGTATTACAAAGAAAGGATATAAGTAGTTTACAAGAGTTTGGAGTAACAGTAGTTTCTTTCCTGTAGCAGTGATAGAGAGGTTTCTCAGGTTTAAAAGGTAAGAAAATGTTGCATTTTTTATTTATCTCAAAATTGACTCAAATCACAAGTCTGACGTTCTTTTGTTTCTTGTAGATAAGAAAGTATGAGTTACAAATAGAGTTTTGCCGGAGCTTTCTCAGTCACTGGTAACTTCCTGATATAATTTCCAGGTGCAGTTTTCCGGCAAAGTTTTCAAACAGGCTTCATGGTTCTTGTAGCCGAAACATGTTTGTTTGACTGATAATTCTCAACTTGAGTGTATTGTATATGTATGCCTTCTCTGTTTCGAATGGCTTAATGTATATACTGTATATTGTTCATCAAAGATGATGGATATATAAATACCAAAAACATACATAAGTGAGAATTTTGATGCCTTCTCATTTTACCTTATATAACTATATTTTTTTTTATATATTTGATTTCGAAACTTCCAAAATTCAGCTTAAATTTAACATAACCATTGGTGCGACTATAAGATCACCAATAATCTCTGCAAGAGCAAGATCCGTCTCTAAAATGGTGGAATCTATTGCAATCTCTCACCACAATTTTGCTACCATAAAGCTTTGAGATCATCTTCATCATAAAATGACAATCTCCACAGATTCTGAGGTTCTTTATGATCCTCATCGGAGTTCCAGGCCTCGTCTTCATCAAACAAAACACGACTGCTAGTTTCTCACTGTGGTAAGACAAAGCCATTACTTTACCTTCTTCGTCAAGATCAAGTAAAACCTCCTTAATGTCCGAAACATATCCAGCTTCTCTCAGCTTCTGCATTATCTCATCGAGCATAGCATAGATATTTTCGCTCTCTTCTTGAGACTCGTCTCCTACAACCAATTCGTTAATCACTCCCTCCACTTCAACATAGCTGCATCCTGGTACCTTCTTGATGCCCTTTACCTGTAGAGAGAATCTGTTATTACTTCAGAAACTGCGTAAAATGTTTTAGCGAGTGTTAAGAGAGGGAAACAGTTTTGTATTGCCTCCATTCCGTGTCTGATACGTTTAACTTCTGTCCACCTCCCTGTTTTGGCATAGACGTTCGAGAGAAGCACATAAGCTCCACTATTCATGGGATCTAGCTCAATGAGTCGCTTGAAAGCAGTTTCACTAGTCTTGATGTCCCCAAACATTCCCACCCGCTTAAGAGAGACCCCCAAATGAGTAGAGTACATCAGGCTCCATAGGCATAGATATTATAAATCTCTTTGCTTCTATGATTAAACCAGCTCTTCCATAGAGATCAATCATACAACCATAATGGTGGATTGATGGAGTGATACCGAACTTCTCAATCATCATTGTGAAGTATGATTTTCCTTCGTTTATTAGGCCTTGATGTATACAAGCACCTAGAACACCCAAGAATGTCACTGAGCTTGGGTTTATGTTGTTACTCGTCATATCAGAGAAGAGTTCGAAGCATTCTTCTGTGAGACCGGACAATGCTAAGCAACATATCATAGCACTATAGGCTTTGACATCTTTCTTGGATCCCAAGGCATTAAAAACTAGTTTTGCTCTCTCGAGACTCCCACATTTGGCGTACATATCAATGAGAGCTGTAGCTAAGACGATAATCTGCACTTGGTGATTGTCGATGTAAGCGTGAACCCATTTCCCATGTTCGAGCGCACCCAATCTCCCACAAGCCGAGAGCACAGTCGACATTGTAAACTCGTTGGGTCTGACAAAAGCTTCGTTTGGTTTTAGGCGACTGCATCTCTCGGAACAAATCAAGCGCTTCTCTGTATTTCCCACACATGACGTACCCGTTTATCAAACAGCTCCATGAAATCATGTTTCTTTCAGGTATTTCGTCGAACATTTTCCGCGCATTATCGATCAACCCAGCTTTAGCATAAGCATTGACCATTGAGTTCCACGCCGGTAAATCCCTTGAGATAGATTCATTGAAAACTCGCTGAGCTTAAGTCGCCACAACAAGAATACATATTGAGCAGAGAAGTCCGAACAAATGGGTCTTTGTCATGTCCAAAAAGAAGAATCTGAGCATGAGTTCGTCGTCCAAGAGGAAGATCATTCGGATTGTCAGAAGAAGGAAGAAGAAACGGAAAAGTATGATAGTCAGGTTTAACGTTATGGATACGCATACGGACGTAGACTGAGATCGGAGAATGTCGACGAGCCGACGAAACGTTGGCACGAATAATGATGTTCCATACGAAAGATTCAAGCTTCAGATTTTGAATATGAAATATCGGATTTGTATAAGAAATCATTACCTTGCTCATTTCTCAATGTTGTATAAATTACTAGGATTCAATATGTAAGTAAATGACTAAAAAGTATATGGTTGTGGAACAATCTACAGCTACATAAGTATCAAAATTATTTTTAAAATAACTTATAAAATTTATATAATTACATATTCAAATTTTAGTAAATACTTATATTATAAAACTTAAAAAATTATTATTTAACATTTTAATGCGTAAAAAATAATGCATAAAAATATAAAAATATTTCAATAACATAAAACTTTTAGAAACAAATTAAAACAAACAAAAAATATTTACATTACTAACAAATATTTTAAAACATAAAAGAAAGATAAATCTCATTTTAATACATAATAATATAAAAAGAGTAATTAATAAACAATACTACAATGGAAGTCCACGTCCTCTCGTTATCTCCTCAGTGATATAATCACGTAAAGTCTCCATCGCTCTATCACCAGCCGGGATATGGAATATGACCGTCATTATCTATCACTTGATCACCATGATACACATACTCCTCCGCCGCTTCCCATTATACAAAATCATGATCCTCATGATGTGAATCTCGTATGAAATTGTGGAGTGGCATAGTTGCTGTCACAATCTTCACCCATTTTCTCAAATTATACTTATGATGTTTGCGGTCTAGAGTCCTCCATTTGGTTTTCCATACTCCAAATGTTCGTTCAATCACATAACGCAATCCCGAATGCTTGCGGTTAAAGAATTTTCAAGTGTTTGTTGGTGGTCCTCCTCTAACAAACAAATCAAGGTGGTATCAGGTTCTACAATGAGTATCTAGATAACCAGTCCTAGTGGGATATCCTGAGTCGACTAGGTAATACTCTGGTTGGAGGATGAGGAAAAGAAAGTTCTTGTGTAGCACAATGTGTTAGCACTTTTGTGCCATGTGCTCGACTGGAAACCCCAACATATGTGTATATGAATTTCATGTTGAAATTACATATGGCAAGCACGTCAATTGTTGGTTCACCTTTTCGATCTCTATATGGTTCAACATTATCAGATGGCGGACAGACCGAGATATGAGTACCATAAAGAGCACCAATGCAATTCCTAACATACGGCCAATATCGCTCATCATTTTCTAGAACAGGGCTAGTAGTTGTGAACTCACCACTCATAGGCTTCACAATGTCTGCTGCAAGTTTCAAAAGGGCACTCAAAACTTCATCTAATTTTCTCTTCACTGTTGCAACATAATGTTGATATCTCTCAGCTAAGACCCTAGCTGTTAGGTCTTGTGCAACCATCTCGATGAACATTGCTATACTTTCTTCAAGATAAACATGTTGAGATTCCTTTAGACTATATTGTCCAGCTAGCTTCTGACATAAACTCATAAATGTTCCTTGATTCATCCGTAAAATATCATAGCATTGTTGCTCAGATTCACTCATAAACCTTTGCACACAAAACCATCCTTTACCACGATTTGTCCTATGAATCCGTCTTGGTACATGAACATCCAACACCCCACAAACTTCTAGTGCAGCAGCATACATGTGTTCCTCCTCATCTAATACCAAATCCACATCATCATCCTCTATAAGAAATCTAAATATATCTTGCAACCATTTATAATGCAATAGAATAAGATTTTGAAAAATATATATAGATGAAAATGTCATACCAAAAAAGACATTACAGACAATTAGAATCCATAAACTTTAACAAAGTAAAACAAACTTTCTAACATCCTCTTGCTAAGGGTTCTCATCACTTATTTGTTTCACCATACCCTGTTTTCATTAGTCGCAAACTCTAAGTATTTAACTTTTTTCTCATCATCTTCATAAGACAAAAACGTCTTCCTATTGGTAGCATCCTCCTTCAAGTGTTTAATTGTTACTTTGTACAATGATGACCACATCCTTATACTTGGCAATGAATGTAGAGCCCGAATAGCTTGAAGTTGACTACAACTAATATCAGGATGGATCTCTATTAGTTGGTTCTTGTGGGCAAGTATCTCATCACGTGACTGAATGTTATCCTTAATCACATCTGCTACAGCTTGGTATGCATCTGCCCGTCTTTTACACTTACTACACCTTGATGCATTGGAAGATGAAGGAACATTCTGTGACACACCAGGTTCTACACTAGTAGGAGAAGGGTCATCTCGCCTTGACTCAACCGCATTATCAGACTCATGTATGGGCTCCTCAGACATCAAGTCGTCTAATTGGTCTTTCACCTTGCTGAGCACTCCAACCTTCAGCTCTTGATACATGAACAATACCATATAGTTCTTCCATTAAGTCCATGTTTGCCACTGGTTTATCTTTTATCTTTCTAACACCAAGCCATTCCTGAAATCAAACAAGAGAAGAAAGAAATCAGAATCCATTTTAACAGCCACAAAGAAATTAGAAACCATCTTCACAAAGAAAAGAAACAAACCACATACCTTACATCGCTCCTCTCACCAATCATCACTCATTTATATGAAACCATTTGAATTATAACCAAGACCAGTTCTACTATGAGTTAGTTTCTTCACAACATCGTACTGGGACCTAAATGTTTTCCATGCATGTTTCCCTGTACCTCCCATAGAACTGGGTTATTATAGCACTTCTCCCAGCATCATTCACCAACTGTTTTATGACTTTTCCTTTCGATCTCTCTTCAATTCGTAGTTGAAGATAGAACCGTGTTTGTTCGTCACTCCATATAAGGGCATCAGCATCAGGGGGTCTTAGGGGAGGGGTTCTTAGGGAAAAAAATATTAAAAAAAATTGCAAAAACGCGGAGCCAATCAGGGGCCGCCACGTGGTGGCCCGGCTCTTAATGAAGAGCTTGTGAGGCACGGGTTCGCCACGTGGCGGAGGGTGATTGGCTCCGCATTTTTGTTTTTTTTTTTGTTTTTTTTTTCTATGAACCCCACATGGGGTTCATCAATGCTGATGCTCTAAGATTCTAATATACCAAACAACATTCCAATATGCTTGAATTGAAAGCATTCATTATAATATGTGCGAGAATGAAAGATACTTACATTAGTATCAGGGATGGTTGTCATTCTTTTCCTACTCTTGAATACAAATCTGTAAAAAAATGCAATACATGATCAATTTTTCATAACCTGAAGTATGACTCTTTTATTGTCTTTGTTCAGTTCCTATTTCTTATTGACTAGACTGAGAATGAAACATCTTTTTGTCTCCACGATTCACTGATGAAACTATATGCTTCATAGCAATTAAGTATCTATATGATTTTCATTACTTTGCTAAGGTAAAACAGAACTACAAATCGATTGACTGTGACCTCACTTTGAGTTCAAACTCTGCAATTGATGAGGAATTACATATTTTAGTGACAAGAGCTTCGACCTAAAAGAAAGAATAAGAAATCAAACTGAATGCATCCTTTTAAGTAAACCAACTTAATTATTGTTCATATTGTGTATGCAGCAAGTTAAATTTCCACTAACACCTAAAGATAACACATATCTTCTCTTCCATTTGACAGTGGTAAGAGAACGAATTCCAGAAATGATCAGCCAGAGTTCCACAAATGACATTCTAATGGAGAATGAAAAACCTCACCTTAGCGGGCTTGGGAGCAAGCTGCGCGTTTAATGGAGACGATTGAGTATCTTTAGAATCTTCTACTTTTATACTCCCTGTGGATAAGAAGATTAAATCAGAAAACATTTAGCGAAAAAGAAAAAAAAGGAGGATAATGTTCTATATGATTTGCATCTAAAGTATATGATGGTATAAAGATGAGCAAAATCCTGCAGTGATTAAAGTGTCTGAATATATCAATAAAGACAACTAGCAAATAAAATCTAAACATCACAGAAGATCTATCAACCAAACTCAGGCATTCAAAAACAATCATAAAGCAGAACATATATAATATGAAGATCTCAATGATCTAATCTTTGTGCCTAATCAAAAACTTATAATTATATTCAAAACAATCCTTAATACGACTAAGTAGATGTAAGAAGAGCAAATATACAAAAATCAATATCCAAAATTCTCTAAACAGGCAAAAATATTTACTTTAGTTTGGACCTCACACACAGACAAATACACAACAAAAATACAAGTTCAAAGAATCGAGTAAAATCAACTAAAGTCCGGTTTGTTGGAGTTCATCTCCAATTGAAAGCAAACAACTTCTGTTCTTCTAGGATCAATCCACAAACACTTTCTAAGAACGTTAAGAAAATTATATGCACACATATAGATCAAATGAATATGATTAAGTATACATGAAATCTTTCTAAAATCTTTTTTGTAGAGTAGTATAACATAAATGAACCCAATCATGAATGATTCACAGTGCAAATCTTTCTAGTGCAACTTAATTTAGAATTCTGCAAGTACGAATGTCCTTTCAAAGACCACAAACAACTTACTATGTTATAGCGAAGTTTCACAAGATAAGGAAATTTAAGCAGTAATCAAAGTAAAGATGTAAAATACACCAATTGTTGGAAACTCACTACTCTGACAAACAAAACCAATATGCCGGCTACATCTATTAAAGAAAAAAATTACAGCACGATATTCTAGTCTAATCAGTCATAGAGCAACTAGGCCAATACACATTTAAATTAAGTGCAGAGAGAGAGTTCGAAGCAGCAATACATTTATCAATCCAGAGATTTTAAAGAGGCTGCAAACAGGTAATCACCATTAAGCACAAAAAGCATATTCTCCCTGTAACAAACTTGAATACATACAGTCACACTGTGTTCTAACCAAGTACGCTTATCAAAAGGCAAATGATCATGATGAGATGGCCGCAAACATACAACCAGCTTATGATACCATAGTAAAGACAATGAAGGCCAAATCATATGAACAGAAATATATTTACTAATTCCTAATTCACCAAGAGGGTTCATAAAGCGACTTTTTCTGATTATTTGTTGCGAGTCAAAAATGTACATCATGAATCCATGCTAATTGGATTAGGGTTCAAAGGAGAGCTATATCCTGAGCTGGGACAGCCAAATCTGAAGGGAGAAGAGAGACTGAAGGCGTAAAGAGAGACGAGAAGAGAAGAGAAACTAAGGAGAAGAAAAAAGTCAAGGCGAAAAGAGAAGGAGGCTGAAGGCAACGAGAAGTAAAGAAAGCGTCGAGAGAAGATAAGAGAAGAGCCGAGAAGAGAGACGAGAAGAGAAGAAACGAGAAGAGAAGAGAAGAACCGAAGAGCCGAGAAGAGAAGAGTTGAGAGCCCAGAACCAAGAAGAGAAGAGTTGAGAGCCGAAGAGAAGGCGTCGAGATAAAGAGAAGTGCCTTATTTTTTTTAATTTTGCTTTTAGTATTTAGGGATATTTTAGTATTTTAATTATTTTTAAAAACCCATCCTCTTTAAATGCATCATTTAGACTCATCCAAAATTTTCTAAAATTTTGAATAATTTTGTCATAATTATCTAGATGTTACATCTAGATAATCCAAATAATTGCATCTAAAAACAACAATTTTCATATCCATCCGGATGTATCATCTAGATGGACAAAAGAACCGACCATAAATGTAATTATTACAATACGGTTTATAACAAAACCGAATTAAACCGCTTATTTAATTATTCAATAGTATTGGTTTGTCAAATTTATGAAAGGAATCAAAAGGGCTTTGTTCTGCGGAGAGGATAATCAATAATGGAGGAAGAGTTGCTCTCCGCCGTGCCGTGCTCGTCCCTCGCCGTCGAGTCCGTTATTCGTGTCGCTACGGTAGTAACTTGTATATATATCCAAGTAATGTCAAATGTGATGAAAATACTTGTCTGAGATATTGAGGTTTTTGTTTGTTGAAGCTCAGGCTGGTGGATTATATGGATTTTGTGCCGGACCTCGTGACGCTCGTAAAATAGGTATTGGAATTAGCTCCAATCAATATTTTGCTCTTTCATTCAAACTTCTCTGCTTTGTTGCTGATATGCTTTCGCCAGGTTTAAGCGGCGTATCTCAAGCTTCCTATGTGGTAAATGAATCTTTCAAGTTTTTCCTTAATTCCGGTTGCTGAGGATTGAGTGTTGTCTCAGATAAGTTTGTCTTGTCTCTTATCTATTGCAGGCGAAATCCATTGGCAGATTCGGGTTTCAGTGCGGTAATTTGCTTCTTTAGTGCCTGTATACAGTAGTTTAATCGTTAGTGACTACAGAATTTGGGTACAAGGCTATAATTTTAGGCTTATAGATACTCTTATCATCAATAGAAAGCTGCATATTCTTCCTCTTATTTTGAAGATCATGAGTTATGTGACATAATGCAGATAGTTTAGTTCTAAGTTTTTCGATTAGTTGCTTGAATTGCTTCTCAGTTTCTGGATTAGTTGCTTGTATTGCTTCTCAGTTCTGAATTCATGGATTATTGATTGCTTCTCAGTTTTAAATTAGTTACTTAAATTGCTTCTTAGTTTTGAATTCTTGGATTAGTGATTGCTTCTTAGTTTTGAATTCTTGGATTAGTGATTGCTTCTCGTCTTGAGATTTAGTAATATGCATCAATAATCCATTGTTTTTGTTCACTTTTCAGGCCTTGTAAGTGGTGTATTTACAATGACTCATTGTGGGCTTCAACGATATCGAGGCAAGAGTGATTGGGTGAATGCTTTCGTAGGAGGAGCTGTAGCTGGATCAGCTGTTGCGAGAGAGAGAGAGGCCCATGTTGTTGGCACGGCTGGCCTCGTGTCTGTTTTTAGTGTTTTGGCTAATTGCACCAGGACAGAGCTGAAACAACTTTAACTAAGGTGATATGAACACTGAATTGTGACCATATTGCTCTCAAAATGAGTGTGGCTCCTTGTAATCCTTCTGATGCCATCTACATTCACTGGACATTGTTAAAGTCTCTACCTCACAACTGTTGGTTTTGTTGCTTGCAGGTTTCAGACAACTGACAACTCCATGCGTCAAGACATAATTGTCTTGGAATTGGAACGTGGGAGATCATGCTAGACTCTGTTGTTTACATACAAATTTACTTGGCTGAACCATTGGATGATTGGTTTTCTATTGACCACGATTTTGGTATTGCCTCTGTATTCATATATACACTCACAGTGAGACATAGAGTTAATAGTGTTTAGTTATTTATTTTATGTTTACGGATTCATAAAAGTAAAACAGACTATAATAAATAGTAATTTGAACCAATATCAGATGTTTAAAGCATGATTAGTTATCTGTCCATACCTATTTGGAGTAGGATTTTTTACAGGACATAGGATAAATATGCCCCTATTTTGATTGTCGCTAGATTTGAAAGAAATGTCACATTAACGTGGGGTCAGGTAAGAGACGCTTCTAAGAGCATCTCCAATGCTAAAAACCTCTAATGAGGTTCTTAAGTTTTGTGGGGATCCAATAGTATAACCCCACACAAAATTCTTAAAAATTTTACAAAAAAAAAATTACAATTAATGTTAATACAATGTAAAATGCATTGTGTCTTTTGTTACATAATCATTACAGATGTATGAATGAAGCATTATGTCAGTCCTTGAGTTGATTTCTTTGAAAGCCTTTTTATTGCTACATGTGTCTCATTCCTAAGTGTTCCCTGATGAATCAGAATAACATATAAATCAATTTATATGTTGTAAGATTGTATCAAGCTGAAATATAAACTATTCTTGTGAGCATTGCAGTAACCAATCATGAGTACTAGTTATATTACCCTGTAGACTCGACCAAACCCGCCTTCTCCTAACTTGTTGTCCTCAGAGAAAATATTTGTTGTCATCCTTATGTCACCTTATGTCATGTAGATTTAGGGAACGCATACGGTCTCCATCGATATCATCAATTATACCACTTTCTATTCGCTATCTGCTATGATTTTCGTTTAAGCCTGCATAAAGCTCGTCTTTAAGAAACATGTGAACAAATCTTATATATAGTTAAAATTTTATGCAAAATACCAAAACAAATCTCACTTCTTTGTGTTGTTCTCCTTTTACGTTTTGGAGCAATTAAATACAACACACCAGCCTCTACTAGTGTTGATAGTACAACATCTAACAAAATGCATTGGGAATCTTTCCTTTTCATGAATAGAAAATGAAAGCTTTATAAATATTTCGACATACTTTTGCCTCCAAAATTTATGTCCAAAATGCTTACCTTGCTTCGAATAGGCACCTTTGACGAACAATGTGTGTCCATCTCTTGGCCGTTGTTTCAGGTTGAAGACATATTTTGTCCACATCAAACATTTGTTGCCATCAGTTGCATAGGCCTCGCAAGAACAATTAGCTAGGCAAGTTGAAGCACACTTATGAGGTGTTGTTACTGCTGTAAAGTTCAATGTTGTTGGATCTGTGGCTAATTTCATGTTTTCCATAGGAAGAAACTTAGTGTTTTCCTTGCCGCATTGAAGCTTGGTTTCCCTTTTACAACCACCAGAGAAGTCAGATTTCTCCTTAATTGCTTTTTTGAAACCTGAAACACATCTACAAAGGCTGATTGTCTGTTTCATTGCAAACCCCAAACGCCCCCACAATAATTATTCACTGCACATTTCTTTTCAGGTTGAGACAATTTCACAGTCCACGTCTTGTGGAAGTAAGACTGATCAGTTTGAGACAACTTCACACTCCACATCTTGTGGGAGTAAGACCGATATCGTGACATGAACACTACAAGAAAACACGCCTTTTGCGATGGCAAAATCCCTTGCAAAGCTGTCGCAATGGGCAAAAAGAAACGCCCTTGCGATGGCCACTTATATGTCGCAATTTGCGTGTCGCAAACATAGATACGTAGCATGGACGTCGCAAGGTCTGCGAGGGAAATAATATGTCGCAAACGCCTAGCATAAGTCGGTGTCGCAAAGGCCTAGCAGTGTCTGCGACGCCCTTGCGGGAGCGAGCCCTGCGACACCCTTGCAAGGGCGCGTCTTGCGACACCCTTGCAAGGGCGCGCCCTGCGACACCCCTTGCAAGGGAACGTCCTGCGACAACCTTGCAAGGGCGCGACCCTGCGACACCCTTGCGAGGGGCGCGACCTGCGACACCCTTGCGAGGGCGCGACCTGCGACACCCCTTGCGAGGGTACGTCCTGCGACAACCTTGCAAGGTCGCGTCCTGCGACACCCTTGCAAGGGCGCGTCCTGCGACTCCCTTGCAAGGGCGCGACCTGCGACTACCTTGCGAGAGCACTACCTGCTACGTCCTTGCGACGCCGTTTATAATTTATTTAAAATAAAAAAAATATTTTAAATATTTTAAATATTTAAATATAAATTTAAAATTAAAAAGATTTTTTCCGAATTAAAAATATTTTTAAATAAAAAAGATTACAAAATGTTTTTTATAATTCAGAAATCGTCCGAGCGATCTAAATTTTCCGACCCGGATTCGGTGTCTTCGTCTTCAGCATTGATCTCGGCAAATGCGTCTGCTAGCTCTGGATCCTTCTTGGCGAGTATAGACCACAAACGATCATAG
Source organism: Lepidium sativum (assembly GCA_023374145.1). NCBI lineage: Eukaryota > Viridiplantae > Streptophyta > Magnoliopsida > Brassicales > Brassicaceae > Lepidium > Lepidium sativum. The sequence continues at coordinate 37,191 of JAKUCM010003140.1, forward strand.
GTCGTGATTTTCTTCTTAGCTTTGGCAAGCTCGGTGTTAGTCCGATCCAACTCTTGGGTCTGACGGTCGACAATTTGCCGCAGGTCACTGGTTGTCGCGGATGACTTCGAGAATCCTTCTGGTGAGATACATTGCTCAATCTTGGACCCAAGAGAACCTGTTCCAAATATTCTCCTTTTTTTACAGGGAGCGATCTAATAAAAGAATAACAATATTAAGTTAGTTAAATTTAGCAAAAATATAAGTAAGAAGAAAAATTTAAAATGTAGTTTACCTCGGAGTAGATCTGGTTCTTTTGCGCCGTAGATAATCCCCCGGATGCTGAGCTCTCATCACCGCCCTCTTGAGTCAATTCCTGCAACTTCGCAGTGACGTCGTTGTAGAGCTTCTCGGATTTTTTGTCAACAAATTCTCTGGCCTTGTTCCGCTTGGTGATGTACAGAGTGCCTAGGATATCAGGGTGCGTGTCCCCCGATTCCTCTTGCTGTGAAATTGTAAATTAAAACAATAATTGTTTAAATAAATGTAAATTATATGTAAAAAAGTTTACCAGTTTGCGGGCCCGAGCTTTGAACGAGGTTCTGCCCGAGCAATGTTTGTGGGGACCGGTCCCATCAGGGTCAGCTAACCGAGCTGCTCGACAGCTTGCGCTTTTCTTCTGAGACTTAGGATCCTCCCAGTAGCGAATCAAGGCTTCCCAGACTGAATCTTTGAACCACTGTGGCATTGCCTCGTTGCCCTTCTTCTTCCACTTACTCTTCCAACGACCCACCTGATCGTTCATCCGTCTACGCAAGACCGCCTCGAACTCTTTCCGGACTAGACCGGTAATAGAAACTTCCCAGTGAAAACGTTGCTACAAAAAATAATGTCAAATTATAAGAATGAAAGTGTAAAATTCTTATAAACGAAAAAATAAAATAATGAAATTTCCTTACCGCAAACGTTCTGAACCAGCTGTTGATGATGTGGATAGGAGTTTGGGTAAAATTAGCATGCGGTTCCTGGAAATCTCGTTCAAAGATTTCCCGAACCGCCGTAGGCAAATCTCCGTCGTCATCGAACCTACGTTAGTTTATTTTTATATATTATAAAATTACGAACAATAAATAACAAAATTTGTAAAATAAAAATAAAATATATTACCACAAAGTCCCCGGTGGACGGTTAGGATGAAGATTAGGGAGAAATTTGTGCACCGGATCTGACAGGATGTCCTCGATTGTCATCCCCGCAGTAGCGTCTGGTGTCAGGTACTGTTGCTCACCGGGACCTCCATGACCAGTATCAGCAACAGGGGAAAACCCCGGGAGAGATCCATAACTGCCACCAGGGGTCGGTGGAACCGATCTAGAACCCGATGCAGGAGTCGCCGGAGGTTGCTCACCGACATCCGATAGATATCGCGTGTATGGATTATGAGATCTAGACATCTGGCACGGAAAAAAATTTGAAAAACAAATCAGATAATTAAATCCGATAATTGTAACACAGTTACCTAAATCCGATAATTATCTAATAAATTTGGAGAATTTCCGAAAATTCCGCAAAATTCCGAAAATTCCTAAAATTTCGAAAATTCCTAAAAATACCGAAAAATCCCTAATAATTATCTAAAAATTCCTAAAAATTATCTAATAAAATACGAAAAATTCCGAAACTTCCTAAAAATTCCGAAAATTCCGAAAATTCCGAAAAGTTCCGAAAATTCCTAAAAATTCCGGGAAAATTCCGAAAAAATTCCTAAAAATTCCGAAAAAATTCCATAACTAGATCCGACTTATGGGAGCCTAAATCTAAAATTTCATACCTAGATCTAACTAATTGCATCCTAGACCTAAAATTTAAAAATTTGACGAAAAAACAAAAAATTGCTCACAATGAATGGCAAGGAGGAGGGAGAAGGAGAAGATGGCGAGACCTCCGGCGGTCAGTTCCGGCGGCGAGAGGGCGAGAGGGAGACAGCGGCGGGGAGAGGAGAGAGCGAGACAGAGAGAGAGAGAGAGAGAGAGAGAGAGAGAGAGAGAGAGCAAGAGAGAGAGAGAGAGAGAGAGAGAGAGAAAGAGAGGAAGAAGGGAGAAGAGAAAGCGAGAATGGAGGACTTGGAGGCGTTGGAGTACCGGCGGAGGAGGCGGAGGTGTCGGATTCGCAAGGGAGTCGCCGGAAGAGAAGAAAAATAGAAGAAGAAAGAGGAAGAATCGGGGAAGAAGAAGTCTTTTTTTGTTTTAATCCCCGGGCCGTCGCAAGAGACTCGCAAGGCACGCGATGGTCTTGCGACGTCCCACTGATTTCCATTTATTGCTACAAGCTTGCGACTTCCCGCGTCCGGATGTCGCAAGGATGTAGCAAGTGTTGCTACATCCTTGCGACACCCGGACGCGGGACGTCGCAAGCTTGTAGCAAGTTTAAAATTTTGAAAACTTGCTACTCGCTTGCGACATCCGGACCCGGGATGTCGCAAGCGAGTAGCAAATTTGAAATTTGACATATTGCTACACCCTTGCGACGTCCGGACCCGGGATGTCGCAAGGTTGTAGCAATTTTTTAAATTTTTAAAATTTGCTATGCCCTTGCGACGTCTAGGTCCGGATGTCGCAAGAGAGTAGCAATTTTTGCAACTCCTTTGCGACATCCGGACCTGAGATCTCGCAAGGGCATAGCAAATTTTTATTTTTAAAAAATAAAAGGTTCGGAGACCTTTTACGGTTTTTTCTTCTACAAATAAAGATTTATGAGGCCCCTGCCTTCGTCTTATGTCATTTCCCATAAAATAGTAGAAATGTAATTTTGCGGGATTTTCCAGACGAAGGTAGGGGCCTCACAAGTCATTATGCGTAAAAGGTAAGTTGTGAAAATGAATTGCATTGGAGGGTTATTTATAGGGGATCTTGCTACGGAATTGCAATGTTTCGTATGCTACATAGTAAGGGTGTAGCAAAATGTGGTGTCGCAATGTTATTGCAGGAGTCTAGCATATTTGTAAAAAATAATTTAAACAACTAAATGTTCGGTTTAACAACTACAATGAGATAGTAGGTCTGAAATCTTATTTAAATTTCAATTATTCTTCAACGGTGTCTTCCTCTTCTTCTGTGTCTTCCTCAGATTCATTGAACTCATCAGAATCTTCAAGCTCTTCTGTTGTAGTATAAGGTACAACGTCTTCTACTTCTTGTTCTGCATGTATGATTTGTTCCGTCGACTCAACAGCTACAGCAAGTTCTGATGATCTTTCTTGTTGCATGACAACATCATCAGCTTCTATCATTATACGACCTCTAGGATTCACTTTTATAACAGAAAACCACTTCTCACGCCTTTGCCTTATACGAGGATATGGTATAAAACACACTTGTTCTGCCTGACATGATAGAATAAACGGGTCAAACTTAGAATACGTCAGGTTTCCATTTACGTCTGTTACCCCTAAGTTATTAGAGCGTACTCCTCGACCGGCCGTTGTATTGTACCAAAGACATTGGAACAATACGCATCGCAATCCAAGTACTCCAGGAAAGGTGACCTCTATAATTTTGTTCAAAATGCCGTAAAAGTCAGTTTCACCGGGAAATCGTATTCATCACGTTGTCAAAAAAGTTTTTAACAATGTGCATCGGATCAAGATTGTGCCGTAACAAGTGATATTTCCAATACGGGAGTTCCCAAAAGATACTCTTCTTGTGCCAATTATGAGATTCACCGTATCCGTCAGGCATGTTTCCTACCACGTGCCAATTTCCCCCACGTTCACATGTTTCTTGAGCACCATAATGATCTATTTGCTCCAACACTTCACTGCCTGACATGTATGTTGGTGGAGGAACACGCACAACCTTATTTTTCTTGAACAATTTCTTGTTCCTTCTATATGGATGATGCATTGACAAAAAACGCCTATGACAGTCAAACCAACATGATTTCTTCCCATGCTTTAATTGAAATGCATCTGACCAACCCATACAATATGGACAAGATAGCCTTCCATGGGTCGTCCATCCTGATAACATACCATACGCCGGGAAGTCACTTATTGTCCACAACAAAACAGCGCGCATATTGAAATTCTGCTTCTGCGCGTAATCGAATGTGCATATACCCCTATACCATAACTGCTTAAGTTCGTGTATCAGAGGTTGCAAGAACACATCGAGGGGACGCTTCGGATGACTAGGAAATGGCACTAGAATAGCCATAAACAAAAATTCTCTTCTCATGCACATATCCGGTGGAAGATTATACGGTGTCAATATGACAGGCCATAGAGAATATTGTCTACCGGATAAACCAAATGGGCTAAATCCATCAGTGCATAAACCTAGATATACATTCCTTGACTCTTTAGCAAAGTCAGAATGCACCGCTTGAAAATGTTTCCACGCCTTTGCATCTGAAGGATGTGTAACCTCCCCATCTCTTACTTTATGTTCATCATGCCATCTCATTGCAGATGCGGTTCTCTCCGATTGATATAATCGTTTCAGCCTATCAGTGATTGGAAGGTACCACATACGTTTGTACGGGATACGCGTCCTTCCGTTCGTTGCACGGTATCTTGGCCTTCCACAAAAACGGCATTCCTGCAACTTATCATCATCTTTCCAAAAAATCATGCAATTTTCACTACAAACATCTATCATTTCAGATGGTAAGCCTAGACCCGCAACCACTTTCTGCATTTCATAATAACTCGCAGCAGAATTATTATCTTCCGGCAAATACTCTTTAAGCAAATCAGCAAATTGATTCATACTTCTCTCGCTTATGTTTCCTTCACTTTTAATAGACATTAGCCTAGATGCTAATGATAGTTTAGATAAACCATCTTTACATCCCTCATAGATGGGTTGATTAGCAGCATCTAGCATATCATAAAATTGTTTTGCTTCCGGGTTAGGTTCTTCCGTAATATTTTCAACAACACCAGGAAAATACCCATGATATGCATCTGTAACCATATCATGTGACATATTTCCTTGTAGATGAGCGTAGTTTTCAAACATACTACCACCATAGTTGTTATTAGCATATTCTTGACTCCCTAGATCATTACCACGAGCACCCCATATTACTACTTTCACACCCCCATACTATATCCTTCCCCATGCGAAAACCAGACATAATAGTTTGGAGTAAATCCTCTTAACGGTATAAACGTGTCTTTTTACCATATCGATATTCAAATATTTCTTCTTGTTCCCGCACTTTAAACATGGACAAAAAAATGTTACCATCATTTGGAGTATGTGGGTTATTTGCAGCCTGATTTATAAATGCCCGCAACCCCTCTCGGAACTCCTTCGTCACTTCTCCAGTCTCCATATCCCTTCTGTTATACATCCATCGTCGTAAAGTGAACACTTCATATTCCGACGTCATTATTTCCCGAATCGTAATTTATTTAATTTTTTTGGAAGACAATTTCTCTCTCTTGATTCTCTCTCTTATTAGTTCTTGTTTGGTGTCAATAAAAAATGTCATGTGGGGGATATTTATAGGGAAATTCAAAAGGTCTGCTACGGATTTGCGATGTCGCCAAAGGCACACGCAGAAACCACGCAAATATGTAGCAAATCTGCGATGGCGAAAATGTCTCGCGATAACGTCGCAAGTTTGCAATGGATTTGCGACATACTAACGTGCCTCGCAATAGTGTCGCAAACGACTAGCAATGACATCGCAAACTTGCGACATTTTCTCGGCCTCGCAAGTTTGCTAGGCCATTGCGATGCCCACTTTGGCCTCGCAAGGATGTCGCAATGGCATAGCATTTTTGCGACACCATTTTGGTGTCGCAAGTTTCCCTAGCAAATGACCCTTTTTCTTGTAGTGGAACCGCCCCGAAACATCAATAACCAAACATGTGAGACCATGATCTGTTGAATAGGTGATGCCTAGTGCCGCAGAAAAAGCCAGCTGCTTTGGCTTAACACCTCTGAATGGGCAAAAAGATCAAGCTTGATTTATTTTCTAACAACATCAACACTTTCACAAGTCACAACACAACAATGGCGAAACATCGAATCTTTTTAGAATCTACATGGTTACACATACTCGTTTAGTTTGATCAATATCCATAACTGTCAGATTTTATCTAACTGAAAAAAGATTCAGAGAAGTATAACAAGTTTTCCTCAAGTCAGTTTTCTCACAGTCAACTGCTGATTATATGGTTACAGAGCTAAAGATATTACACAGATTAAACACTATGTCCAAAATAAGGTTTACAGACACTATTAAAACTTACCTCAACAACATAAGTGAGTATACGTTGTTGTGTTGCATTCTGAGTCAATTCGCTCTGCATCCACACAGCTGCCATTTCACAGGCACTGCACATAGCCACATTTAGAAGATCGTTTCCCTCTTCCAGAACTATCTGAATCCCCCATACTGCAAAAAAAAAACATGAAGTAGACTTTAAGTTTGATGTCTGCCATTTTTTTGGACATGGATTATGTCACAATCAACTATAATAGTATAGCATTGAACTTATGTTGCTGATGAAACAGTTAAAATTACACAATCAACTATAATAAGTTCACTTTCACTCATGATTCCAAGG
>JAKUCM010003141.1:0-61647 GCA_023374145.1 Lepidium sativum
AACTTATATATAATACTACTTAGGTTTGATGTTCTAGCAAAATAATTTTTTTTAAATGATTGGTAAACGTAGTAGCGGTTACTATAATATTGATATTCAAAGGTATCACATCAAATTAAGTTATATTATATTGTAATCTATACCAAACCAGTATATTGATTAGAAGTATAATGAATCGTATCGTATGGCCAAAAATAATAGAAGAGTTATCTAAATTACCCAAACAAAAAAGAATACGATTCTTGTAAAAATATGAAAAAAAATTTTTTTACTTAATAAACTATCCATATTGTGAATACAAATTAAAAATGACAAAACTGATAAATAATAATTTACGTAGTAAAACCTAAACTTACACATTATTTAAGAATAATCAAACTAACTAACTTATCAAAATACTGAAATTTAGAGTCAAGAAAAAGAAACTATTTTATTATTAATGACTCAACTTATATATAATACTACTTAGGTTTGATGTTCTAGCAAAATAATGTTTTTTAAAGGATTGGTAGACGTAGTAGCGGTTACTATAATATTGACATTCAAAGGTTTCACATCAAATTAAGTTATATTATATTGTAATCTATACCAAACCAATATATTGATTAGAAGTATAATATATCGTATCGTATGGCCAAAATTATTAGAAGAGTTATCTAAATTACCAAACAAATAAGAATATGATTCTTTAAAAAAATATGAAAAAAAATATTTTTTTTACTTAATAAATTATCCATAATCTGAATACCAATTAAAAATAACCATACTAATAAACGATATTTTACGTAGTAAAACCTAAACTTACATATTATTCAAGAATAATAAAACTAACTAACTTATCAAAATACTGCAATTGATTGGTCAAGAAAAAGAAACTATTTTATTATAAATGATTCAACTTATATATAATACTACTTAGGTTTGATGTTCTAGCAAAATAATTTTTTTTAAATGATTGGTAAACGTAGTAGCGGTTACTATAATATTGATATTCAAAGGTATCACATCAAATTAAGTTATATTATATTGTAATCTATACCAAACCAGTATATTGATTAGAAGTATAATGAATCGTATCGTATGGCCAAAAATAATAGAAGAGTTATCTAAATTACCAAACAAAAAAGAATACGATTCTTGTAAAAATATGAAAAAGATTTTTTTTACTTAATAAACTATCCATATTGTGAATACAAATTAAAAATGACAAAACTGATAAATAATAATTTACGTAGTAAAACCTAAACTTACACATTATTTAAGAATAATCAAACTAACTAACTTATCAAAATACTGAAATTTAGAGTCAAGAAAAAGAAACTATTTTATTATTAATGACTCAACTTTTATATAATACTAATTAGGTTTGATGTTCTAGCAAAATAATGTTTTTTAAAGGATTGGTAGACGTAGTAGCGGTTACTATAATATTGACATACAAAGGTTTCACATCAAATTAAGTCATATTATATTGTAATCTATACTAAACCAATATATTGATTAGAAGTATAATATATCGTATCATATGGCCAAAAATATTAGAAGAGTTATCTAAATTACCAAACAAAAAGAATACGATTCTTTTAAAAATATGAAAAAAATATTTTTTTTACTTAATAAACTATCCATAATGTGAATACCAATTAAAAATGACAAAACTGATAAATAATATTTTACGTAGTAAAACCTAAACTTACATATTATTTAAGAATAATCAAACTAACTAACTTATCAAAATACTGAAATTTAGAGTCAAGAAAAAGAAACTATTTTATTATTAATTACTCAACTTTTATATAATACTACTTAGGGTTGATGTTCTAGCAAAATAATGTTTTTTAAAGGATTGGTAGACGTAGTAGCGGTTACTATAATATTGACATTCAAAGGTTTCACATCAAATTAAGTTATATTATATTGTAATCTATACCAAACCAATATATTGATTAGAAGTATAATATATCGTATCGTATGGCCCAAAATTATTAGAAGAGTTATCTAAATTACCAAACAAATAAGAATATGATTCTTTAAAAAAATATGAAAAAAAATATTTTTTTTACTTAATAAATTATCCATAATCTGAATACCAATTAAAAATATCCATACTAATAAACGATATTTTACGTAGTAAAACCTAAACTTACATATTATTCAAGAATAATCAAACTAACTAACTTATCAAAATACTGCAATTGATTGGTCAAGAAAAAGAAACTATTTCATTATAAATGATTCAACTTATATATAATACTACTTAGGTTTGATGTTCTAGCAAAATAATTTTTTTTAAATGATTGGTAAACGTAGTAGCGGTTACTATAATATTGATATTCAAAGGTATCACATCAAATTAAGTTATATTATATTGTAATCTATATCAAACCAATATATTGATTAGAAGTATAATGAATCGTATCGTATGGCCAAAAATAATAGAAGAGTTATCTAAATTACCAAACAAAAAAGAATACGATTCTTTTAAAAATATGAAAAAAAAGATTTTTTTTACTTAATAAACTATCCATATTGTGAATACAAATTAAAAATGACAAAACTGATAAATAATAATTTACGTAGTAAAACCTAAACTTACACATTATTTAAGAATAATCAAACTAACTAACTTATCAAAATACTGAAATTTAGAGTCAAGAAAAAGAAACTATTTTATTATTAATGACTCAACTTATATATAATACTACTTAGGTTTGATGTTCTAGCAAAATAATGTTTTTTAAAGGATTGGTAGACGTAGTAGCGGTTACTATAATATTGACATTCAAAGGTTTCACATCAAATTAAGTTATATTATATTGTAATCTATACCAAACCAATATATTGATTAGAAGTATAATATATCGTATCGTATGGCCAAAATTATTAGAAGAGTTATCTAAATTACCAAACAAATAAGAATATGATTCTTTAAAAAAATATGAAAAAAAATATTTTTTTTACTTAATAAATTATCCATAATCTGAATACCAATTAAAAATAACCATACTAATAAACGATATTTTACGTAGTAAAACCTAAACTTACATATTATTCAAGAATAATAAAACTAACTAACTTATCAAAATACTGCAATTGATTGGTCAAGAAAAAGAAACTATTTTATTATAAATGATTCAACTTATATATAATACTACTTAGGTTTGATGTTCTAGCAAAATAATTTTTTTTAAATGATTGGTAAACGTAGTAGCGGTTACTATAATATTGATATTCAAAGGTATCACATCAAATTAAGTTATATTATATTGTAATCTATACCAAACCAGTATATTGATTAGAAGTATAATGAATCGTATCGTATGGCCAAAAATAATAGAAGAGTTATCTAAATTACCAAACAAAAAAGAATACGATTCTTGTAAAAATATGAAAAAGATTTTTTTTACTTAATAAACTATCCATATTGTGAATACAAATTAAAAATGACAAAACTGATAAATAATAATTTACGTAGTAAAACCTAAACTTACACATTATTTAAGAATAATCAAACTAACTAACTTATCAAAATACTGAAATTTAGAGTCAAGAAAAAGAAACTATTTTATTATTAATGACTCAACTTATATATAATACTACTTAGGTTTGATGTTCTAGCAAAATAATGTTTTTTAAAGGATTGGTAGACGTAGTAGCGGTTACTATAATATTGACATTCAAAGGTTTCACATCAAATTAAGTTATATTATATTGTAATCTATACCAAACCAATATATTGATTAGAAGTATAATATATCGTATCATATGGCCAAAAATATTAGAAGAGTTATCTAAATTACCAAACAAAAAGAATACGATTCTTTTAAAAATATGAAAAAATATTTTTTTTACTTAATACACTATCCATAATGTGAATACCAATTAAAAATGACAAAACTGATAAATAATATTTTACGTAGTAAAACCTAAACTTACATATTATTTAAGAATAATCAAACTAACTAACTTATCAAAATACTGAAATTTAGAGTCAAGAAAAAGAAACTATTTTATTATTAATGACTCAACTTTTATATAATACTACTTAGGTTTGATGTTCTAGCAAAATAATGTTTTTTAAAGGATTGGTAGACGTAGTAGCGGTTACTATAATATTGACATTCAAAGGTTTCACATCAAATTAAGTTATATTATATTGTAATCTATACCAAACCAATATATTGATTAGAAGTATAATATATCGTATCGTATGGCCAAAATTATTAGAAGAGTTATCTAAATTACCAAACAAATAAGAATATGATTCTTTAAAAAAATATGAAAAAAAATATTTTTTTTACTTAATAAATTATCCATAATCTGAATACCAATTAAAAATATCCATACTAATAAACGATATTTTACGTAGTAAAACCTAAACTTACATATTATTCAAGAATAATCAAACTAACTAACTTATCAAAATACTGCAATTGATTGGTCAAGAAAAAGAAACTATTTCATTATAAATGATTCAACTTATATATAATACTACTTAGGTTTGATGTTCTAGCAAAATAATTTTTTTTAAATGATTGGTAAACGTAGTAGCGGTTACTATAATATTGATATTCAAAGGTATCACATCAAATTAAGTTATATTATATTGTAATCTATATCAAACCAATATATTGATTAGAAGTATAATGAATCGTATCGTATGGCCAAAAATAATAGAAGAGTTATCTAAATTACCAAACAAAAAAGAATACGATTCTTTTAAAAATATGAAAAAAAAGATTTTTTTTACTTAATAAACTATCCATATTGTGAATACAAATTAAAAATGACAAAACTGATAAATAATAATTTACGTAGTAAAACCTAAACTTACACATTATTTAAGAATAATCAAACTAACTAACTTATCAAAATACTGAAATTTAGAGTCAAGAAAAAGAAACTATTTTATTATTAATGACTCAACTTATATATAATACTACTTAGGTTTGATGTTCTAGCAAAATAATGTTTTTTAAAGGATTGGTAGACGTAGTAGCGGTTACTATAATATTGACATTCAAAGGTTTCACATCAAATTAAGTTATATTATATTGTAATCTATACCAAACCAATATATTGATTAGAAGTATAATATATCGTATCGTATGGCCAAAATTATTAGAAGAGTTATCTAAATTACCAAACAAATAAGAATATGATTCTTTAAAAAAATATGAAAAAAAATATTTTTTTTTACTTAATAAATTATCCATAATCTGAATACCAATTAAAAATAACCATACTAATAAACGATATTTTACGTAGTAAAACCTAAACTTACATATTATTCAAGAATAATAAAACTAACTAACTTATCAAAATACTGCAATTGATTGGTCAAGAAAAAGAAACTATTTTATTATAAATGATTCAACTTATATATAATACTACTTAGGTTTGATGTTCTAGCAAAATAATTTTTTTTAAATGATTGGTAAACGTAGTAGCGGTTACTATAATATTGATATTCAAAGGTATCACATCAAATTAAGTTATATTATATTGTAATCTATACCAAACCAGTATATTGATTAGAAGTATAATGAATCGTATCGTATGGCCAAAAATAATAGAAGAGTTATCTAAATTACCAAACAAAAAAGAATACGATTCTTGTAAAAATATGAAAAAGATTTTTTTTACTTAATAAACTATCCATATTGTGAATACAAATTAAAAATGACAAAACTGATAAATAATATTTTACGTAGTAAAACCTAAACTTACACATTATTTAAGAATAATCAAACTAACTAACTTATCAAAATACTGAAATTTAGAGTCAAGAAAAAGAAACTATTTTATTATTAATGACTCAACTTTTATATAATACTACTTAGTTTGATGTTCTAGCAAAATAATGTTTTTTAAAGGATTGGTAGACGTAGAAGCGGTTACTATAATATTGACATTCAAAGGTTTCACATCAACTTAAGTTATATTATATTGTAATCTATACCAAACCAATATATTGATTAGAAGTATAATATATCGTATCATATGGCCAAAAATATTAGAAGAGTTATCTAAATTACCAAACAAAAAGAATACGATTCTTTTAAAAATATGAAAAAATATTTTTTTTACTTAATACACTATCCATAATGTGAATACCAATTAAAAATGACAAAACTGATAAATAATATTTTACGTAGTAAAACCTAAACTTACATATTATTTAAGAATAATCAAACTAACTAACTTATCAAAATACTTAAATTTAGAGTCAAGAAAAAGAAACTATTTTATTATTAATGACTTAACTTATATATAATACTACATAGGTTTGATGTTCTACCAAAATGATTATTTTTAAGGGATTGGTAGACGTAGTAGCGGTTACTATAATATTGATATTCAAAGGTCTCACATCAAATTAAGTTATCTTATATTGTAATTTATACCAAACCAATATATTGATTAGAAGTATAATATATCGTATCGTATGGCCAAAATTATTAGAAGAGTTATCTAAATTACCAAACAAATAAGAATATGATTCTTTAAAAAAATATGAAAAAAAAATATTTTTTTTACTTAATAAATTATCCATAATCTGAATACCAATTAAAAATAACCATACTAATAAACGATATTTTACGTAGTAAAACCTAAACTTACATATTATTCAAGAATAATAAAACTAACTAACTTATCAAAATACTGCAATTGATTGGTCAAGAAAAAGAAACTATTTTATTATAAATGATTCAACTTATATATAATACTACTTAGGTTTGATGTTCTAGCAAAATAATTTTTTTTAAATGATTGGTAAACGTAGTAGCGGTTACTATAATATTGATATTCAAAGGTATCACATCAAATTAAGTTATATTATATTGTAATCTATACCAAACCAGTATATTGATTAGAAGTATAATGAATCGTATCGTATGGCCAAAAATAATATAAGAGTTATCTAAATTACCAAACAAAAAAGAATACGATTCTTGTAAAAATATGAAAAAGATTTTTTTTACTTAATAAACTATCCATATTGTGAATACAAATTAAAAATGACAAAACTGATAAATAATAATTTACGTAGTAAAACCTAAACTTACACATTATTTAAGAATAATCAAACTAACTAACTTATCAAAATACTGAAATTTAGAGTCAAGAAAAAGAAACTATTTTATTATTAATGACTCAACTTTTATATAATACTAATTAGGTTTGATGTTCTAGCAAAATAATGTTTTTTAAAGGATTGGTAGACGTAGTAGCGGTTACTATAATATTGACATACAAAGGTTTCACATCAAATTAAGTCATATTATATTGTAATCTATACTAAACCAATATATTGATTAGAAGTATAATATATCGTATCATATGGCCAAAAATATTAGAAGAGTTATCTAAATTACCAAACAAAAAGAATACGATTCTTTTAAAAATATGAAAAAAATATTTTTTTTACTTAATAAACTATCCATAATGTGAATACCAATTAAAAATGACAAAACTGATAAATAATATTTTACGTAGTAAAACCTAAACTTACATATTATTTAAGAATAATCAAACTAACTAACTTATCAAAATACTGAAATTTAGAGTCAAGAAAAAGAAACTATTTTATTATTAATTACTCAACTTTTATATAATACTACTTAGGGTTGATGTTCTAGCAAAATAATGTTTTTTAAAGGATTGGTAGACGTAGTAGCGGTTACTATAATATTGACATTCAAAGGTTTCACATCAAATTAAGTTATATTATATTGTAATCTATACCAAACCAATATATTGATTAGAAGTATAATATATCGTATCGTATGGCCAAAATTATTAGAAGAGTTATCTAAATTACCAAACAAATAAGAATATGATTCTTTAAAAAAATATGAAAAAAAATATTTTTTTTACTTAATAAATTATCCATAATCTGAATACCAATTAAAAATATCCATACTAATAAACGATATTTTACGTAGTAAAACCTAAACTTACATATTATTCAAGAATAATCAAACTAACTAACTTATCAAAATACTGCAATTGATTGGTCAAGAAAAAGAAACTATTTCATTATAAATGATTCAACTTATATATAATACTACTTAGGTTTGATGTTCTAGCAAAATAATTTTTTTTAAATGATTGGTAAACGTAGTAGCGGTTACTATAATATTGATATTCAAAGGTATCACATCAAATTAAGTTATATTATATTGTAATCTATATCAAACCAATATATTGATTAGAAGTATAATGAATCGTATCGTATGGCCAAAAATAATAGAAGAGTTATCTAAATTACCAAACAAAAAAGAATACGATTCTTTTAAAAATATGAAAAAAAAGATTTTTTTTACTTAATAAACTATCCATATTGTGAATACAAATTAAAAATGACAAAACTGATAAATAATAATTTACGTAGTAAAACCTAAACTTACACATTATTTAAGAATAATCAAACTAACTAACTTATCAAAATACTGAAATTTAGAGTCAAGAAAAAGAAACTATTTTATTATTAATGACTCAACTTATATATAATACTACTTAGGTTTGATGTTCTAGCAAAATAATGTTTTTTAAAGGATTGGTAGACGTAGTAGCGGTTACTATAATATTGACATTCAAAGGTTTCACATCAAATTAAGTTATATTATATTGTAATCTATACCAAACCAATATATTGATTAGAAGTATAATATATCGTATCGTATGGCCAAAATTATTAGAAGAGTTATCTAAATTACCAAACAAATAAGAATATGATTCTTTAAAAAAATATGAAAAAAAATATTTTTTTTACTTAATAAATTATCCATAATCTGAATACCAATTAAAAATAACCATACTAATAAACGATATTTTACGTAGTAAAACCTAAACTTACATATTATTCAAGAATAATAAAACTAACTAACTTATCAAAATACTGCAATTGATTGGTCAAGAAAAAGAAACTATTTTATTATAAATGATTCAACTTATATATAATACTACTTAGGTTTGATGTTCTAGCAAAATAATTTTTTTTAAATGATTGGTAAACGTAGTAGCGGTTACTATAATATTGATATTCAAAGGTATCACATCAAATTAAGTTATATTATATTGTAATCTATACCAAACCAGTATATTGATTAGAAGTATAATGAATCGTATCGTATGGCCAAAAATAATAGAAGAGTTATCTAAATTACCAAACAAAAAAGAATACGATTCTTGTAAAAATATGAAAAAGATTTTTTTTACTTAATAAACTATCCATATTGTGAATACAAATTAAAAATGACAAAACTGATAAATAATAATTTACGTAGTAAAACCTAAACTTACACATTTATTTAAGAATAATCAAACTAACTAACTTATCAAAATACTGAAATTTAGAGTCAAGAAAAAGAAACTATTTTATTATTAATGACTCAACTTATATATAATACTACTTAGGTTTGATGTTCTAGCAAAATAATGTTTTTTAAAGGATTGGTAGACGTAGTAGCGGTTACTATAATATTGACATTCAAAGGTTTCACATCAAATTAAGTTATATTATATTGTAATCTATACCAAACCAATATATTGATTAGAAGTATAATATATCGTATCATATGGCCAAAAATATTAGAAGAGTTATCTAAATTACCAAACAAAAAGAATACGATTCTTTTAAAAATATGAAAAAATATTTTTTTTACTTAATACACTATCCATAATGTGAATACCAATTAAAAATGACAAAACTGATAAATAATATTTTACGTAGTAAAACCTAAACTTACATATTATTTAAGAATAATCAAACTAACTAACTTATCAAAATACTGAAATTTAGAGTCAAGAAAAAGAAACTATTTTATTATTAATGACTCAACTTTTATATAATACTACTTAGGTTTGATGTTCTAGCAAAATAATGTTTTTTAAAGGATTGGTAGACGTAGTAGCGGTTACTATAATATGGACATTCAAATGTTTCACATCAAATTAAGTTATATTATATTGTAATCTATACAAAACCAATATATTGATTAGAAGTATAATATATCGTATCGTATGGCCAAAATCATTAGAAGAGTTATCTAAATTACCAAACAAAAAAGTATACGATTCTTTTAAAAAATATGAAAAATACTTTTTTATTTAATAAACTATACATAATCTGAATACCAATTAAAAATGACCAAACTGATAAATAATATTTTACATAGTAAAACCTAAACTTACATATTATTTAAGAATAATCAAACTAACTAACTTATCAAAATACTGCAATTTAGTGGTCAAGAAAAGGAAACTATTTTATTATAAATGACTCAACTTATATATAATACTACTTAGGTTTGATGTTTTAGCAAAATAATTTTTTCAAAAGGATTGGTAGACGTAGTAGCGGTTACTATAATATTGACATTTAAAAGTCTCACATTAAATTAAGTTATATTATATTGTAATCTATACTAAACCAATATATTGATTAGAAGTATAATATATTGTATCGTATGACCAAAACTATTAGAAGATTTATCTAAATTACCAAACAAAAAAGAATATGATTCTTTAAAAAAATATCAAAAAGATATTTTTTTACTTAATAAACTATCCATAATCTGAATACCAATTAAAAATGACCAAACTGATAAATAATATTTTACGTAGTAAAACCTAAACTTACATATTATTTAAGAATAATCAAACTAACTAACTTATCAAAATATTGCAATTTAGTGGTCAAGAAAAAGAAACTATTTTATTATTAATGACTCAACTTCTATACTAATAAAAGGAAGGTTTTGAGACCTCTTAAGACATCCACATCAGGTTTTTTAATCTCTTTTAATGATGCCATGTCAGTATAAATTTTCTAAAAAAATTCTTAAATAAGTCACTTAGTGTTTCACCTTTTAAACATCACACACTTTACATTTAAACTTAGTTTTATTAAAAAATCGATGGAAACTAAATGGGCATTGATCCACAATATATTTAAAAGTAATAAATGTTAGTGAAATTAATCATAAAAGTTTCTCTTCCAAGTAATAACCAAACATTTTTACCTTTTTACCCAGAGAGATGATAACAATGACGCACTAAAAACTAAAACTCATGAAAGTTTAAAACACATTATTGGCCAAACTTGCAAATTTCAGATCAAAGTGTCAATGTATAACTTCCAAGCTTCACGTCAAACTTTCACTGTCTCCCGTATTATTTCGAACGACGTTGGCTTGAACGACGAGGCATTCAGAATAAACAATCCCATATCTGCTGACTGTGCAATTTTTTCCAAGGCTTGAAATACACATCCAAACGAAATATCCGATGAAGACGTGAAGAACGAGAAGTGCCCCCGTCTAGACAACTAAACCAACTTATTCACCTCACATTACAAGTTGTTTCTTTGATTTAATTTAAAACCATTCTCAATGTTACAAGTTTTTTCAATTTCCTTTCCCTCCATACTATTCACAAATTCCATCTTATTTCCCCTTCTTTGGTTTAACGTTGCACTAATACGAGATCACATTTCTATAAAATTACTTCCACTCAATATTCATTACTATCCAAATTTGTGTTTTATTGAATACGCAGTACGTTAATAAAGTCATCCAAAGTTTATTGGATCTATCATGACACAAACCTGCAAATGGCTTCATTAATCCAAGGTGTAAATAATGTGTTGATAAAGAGATTGCATGAAACAAAAGAATTTATTGTAAGTTAAGATGAACTATATTTATCTTTTTTTTACATATTTGAAAACCTCAAATTGAATATGAACCAAGTCAAAGAAAAAACTTAAATAGGTATCTTTAAAATAAAATTTCTTTAGAATAAACAATTTTCATAATATATTATATAATCAATTAGCTTATATAGCATAATTTAGTTATTATATATTTGGAAAAAATACTAATATTTAACCGTTTATTATATATCTAGATTTTTTCATTCATAAATCAAAACCCTCTAATTACCTGAAATCAAACATTTTACTTCGTCCAATTCTTCACCTCTTTCGATTTTGTTAAAACAAATCTTTGAAAATATATTTATGGACCAAATACTATATAACATGTAACTTAATCTTTGTTATTTTAATTCGAAAGACCTTTGAATGTCTATATTACACGTCGGTTGATTTACAGTAATGAAGTTGTTTAATTTTCTATTGAAACTATACATATTCACCACTTTTGAATGTCCATATTTACTTTTTATTTTTATTTTTTATACTATCCAAAATAATTGGGTTGAATATCTTATATACATGTCATTTTTCTGTTTAGTTAATCGAACTAATAATTCTGATATCTAGAATTTGTTCCCTTTCTCTTAATTTAGAAAAACTATAAAAGGATAACATCTTATGCAATTTGGATATTTAAATGTCATAATTTTATAAATGAATACTACTTCATAAAAGATATATTCTTAAATTGTTCTTCAGATAATATTACAAGTATGGTCTTCAAATAATTTCACACATGTACTTTTGATTTTTAAATAATAAATAAAACCAGACCAGAATTCTGATTGAAGTCTGCTTCATAACTATAACTCATAACAAAAAAAATTGCACTATTTGCCTTCAAACATTCAAAGGATGAGATGTCATTAATAATCTAGCCTGCAACCACATCTACCACCATGATTGCATAATAAGTTGGCTTAACGCAAATAAAAATTGTCCAATATGTAGAGCAACATATCTTTTATTTTATCATTATAAATAATAATAAAATTATCCCTTTCTGATTCACATACGTTTCATTCCAGAAATACAACATTAATCACAAAATTTGACAAGTTATCCAACAAATAAACTACACATAAATGTTTCTAAATCAAAAACCGAGCGTAACCCGGTCAATCTCCTAATAAGAATAAAAAAGGCAAAACTAGTTGTTGAGGAGAGTGATTAACATGAATCACCGCTCACCAGTAACGTCTTTATCGACACTAAAATATATATATAAACAATTTTAAAATGGTGACTGGATTAGTATTAGCAACCACCAGATAGGATTATTAACTATAGTAATATAATTTTTATATTTTGTTTTTCACTAATATGTATCCCAATTACTTTATCATATATGATTATAATTTTCAAATGTGAACAAACAAATCTCACATTGGATCTCTTTTCAGCGTTCATAACACAACAAGAGCTAAACAGTAGACATCACGTAGTCATTATCAAAACACTTAAAGAATCAAATAATTCATTCTCATTAAAGACTTAATTAGGTGAATAATCACGAAGTTGTAACTTAGCTGAGATAATAACAATTATCAACGTTTCAAAGCTGATTAGGTGAGAAGACTATATATACATTTGTAAGCACGATTTTATTATGGATCAAATAGTTATATATCTATAAACATAGTTTTTTTAATGGTTAGACAATTTATTTTCACCCCAAACTTTTGATATAACAACAAATCAACATATATTCTTTATCTAATTTTATCTTAAATATACATGCAAAATCTAATTACACCCAAAATTAGATAATGACTATCAAATTGCATACATAGTATACAAAATCTGTCTAATTGCACAAATTATTGGATAATTATGATTTTATTGTAAATCAATAATTAGTTACGATTTTAAATCATTAATTAATCGAAGCTAAATCAATTTTAGACTCGACCAAATCTCAAATCGATAACATTTATCTTAACCCGCTTAAATTCACTTATCGATATGAGGTTTGATCAGGTTTAGATTCAATTAATAATGATTTAAGATCGTAACCAATTATTGGTTTATAACAAAACCATAATTATTCACCAATTTGTACAATTAGACCGATTTCGTATATTACGTATGGAATTCGATAGCCATTATCTAATTTTGGGTGTAATTAAGTTTTGCATATATATTTTAAATGAAATTAGACATAAGGTCTAAGTATAGATTGATATGATGGTATATCATATTGAATGATCACCCAAAATAAGTAATGGAATTTTGAAGGAGAAATGAGAACAGTGTAAGAAAGAAAAAAAAGTCAATAAAGGTTGAATAAGATTTTAGATGGATAGTTTTGTTCCAGCAATTTCACCATATCCACTTGTTTTTATCCTTCTCAATCATTCTCTCTCTCTCCCTTCTTTTCTCCAAACTCCATTATAGTAGCACAACTCAGCTTAGATCTCTTCCCTTCACTCACCACTGATCTTCTCTTTCTTTTTTTTATTCCTTAATATTGCTTCAGATTTTATGGATGTCGAGAGTCGGAATTCAAATGGGTTTTGTTTAAAAATCAACTCTTTTTAGGGATTTGAGTAGAAGGAGATGGAAATTCGCACGAGTCAGAGTTCTACTGTTGCGGCGGAGGAAGCTACTCTGAAGCTTAATTCCGGTGAAAATTCGTCTCCGGGATCAATTCATTTTATTTCCGGTCAACACGGAAATATAAGTACATCGGTGGTGACGACTAGCTCGGCGACGTCGAATTCAACAAGCACGAGCTCAGGCACCGCTCTTGCCGTAGTTAAATCCACCGTTAAAAAGCCATCCAAAGATCGTCACACGAAAGTCGATGGCCGTGGACGGAGAATCCGTATGCCGGCGATGTGTGCTGCTAGAGTTTTCCAGTTAACGAGAGAGTTAGGTCACAAATCCGACGGAGAAACCATCGAGTGGCTTCTTCAGCAAGCTGAGCCAGCTATCATCGCTTCTACAGGAACCGGAACGATTCCGGCGAATTTCTCCACACTCAACGCTTCTTTACGAAGTAGCGGTGGCTCCACCATCTTCGCTCAGACATCGAAGTCGTCTTCTTCGCCACTCTCGTTTCATAGCACCGGAATGTCTCTCTACGAGGAAGATAACGGTACAAATGGATCACCGGTAGATCCCTCTAGGAAGTTATTGAATTCTGCAGCAGCAGCAGCGCAAAATGCGGCAGTGTTTGGCTTTCACCATCAGATGTATCCGCCAATAATGTCGTCGGAGAGAAGTTCAAGCAACATAGTAAAACCTTATAGAGAAGATTACTTCAAGGAGCCGAGTATTGGAGCAGAACCAAGTGGGAGTTGTCAAAAAGCAGGTCAATTCCAGGATCAAGAGTTGGGTTCGGGTCGTGGGACGACAAATGTGGTACCTCAACCTGTGCCTCAACCTATGTGGGCGGTTGCGCCAGGGACTACGAATGGAGGAAGTGCGTTCTGGATGCTTCCAATGAGTGGAGGTTCAGGTGGACGAGAGCAGATGCAGCAGCAGCAGCCGGCTCATCAAATGTGGGCATTCAATCCAGGGAATTATCCTGTTGGGTCAGGAAGAGTTATATCTGCACCGATGGGGTCAATGATGCTGGGAGGTCAACAGCTAGGACTAGGAGTGCCAGAGAGCAACATGGTGGCTGCAATGCGTGGCAGTAGAAGCGACCGAGATGGTTTGGCCATGACGCTAGATCAACATCAACATCAGCGACATCAAGAGCCAAACCAAATTCAAACTAGTGAAAATGGTGGTGATGACAAAAAGTGATTAACACTTATCTTGTTCGTGACAGTCTAATGACCCACACTTGCGTGTCATCTGCGGTTTAGAGGAGGATACAGCAGACGATTCGCAACTCCAATTGTAAAACATGTTTTGGCTGTTGATTGCTGAATGCCCAATATCATAAAACAGATGTGGTTTTAAAGCTTTGGAAACAGATTTGTTGTGTTTTCTGGAATTCATGTTTTCTTTTGATTGTGCATCTTTTAATTAATAGATATGTGTATATGTTTGATCTTTCTTGGCTTTTGGTAGATCTTTCTGTAACTCATATAGATCACAAATATCATTGCTCTGAATTTTCCAAATGGTTTCTGTTCAATTTCTCATTCGCCATAGTTTCTTGGGAGTAACATACACAACTTTTTACTGATTATGCTCCTGCATGTTTCTGCTTCTGTTGTCAAAGAATCTTTTAGCCAATGTAAGCCAACCCACAAATTCTAACAAAACTTCCAATTCCAATCAAAGTAAAACAAAAAAACCATGTCGGATTATCATTATTGATGTATTGCACAGCCAGCAGAGGAAAAAATACTTTACCAAAACGACAACAATTGTGGCTAAGATCCAAAGGAAGAGAGAAACTTTGTTTCGAAAACAGAGCTTGAAAGGTCATACAAATTATTCAAGCTGGGAAGAAGAGCACCCCCTGAGGGACTCAACCAGATGCGGTCTTCTTCTGTTGGAAGACAACTGCAAAGATAGGAACACCAACACCAATGCTGAAAGCAGTGAAGACCCCAAGAGACATCTTGAGACCTTGGTACTTCATGCGGTCCAAATTGTACATGTGCTTTGCGTGGAGGTAGTATGGCTCATCGTGACCATGTCCTCCGCTCATTTTCTTTACACCAGTAGAGTGGATGCTTCTGCTCACTGTTGATGACGATGACAAAGAAAATTTCACGAAGTTTTGAAATGATCAGACACTTATAAGTCACCTTCTAGCTCATTGAATTTATGAAAATACATCTCAACAAGCTGATCCTAACACTAGAACGTTGCGCTAAGATACATATCAATGTGTTGTGTATCCATAGTGCTACGTAGCTGTGTTGCTTTAGAACATGCTTGCAGAAAAACTGGGATCTTTCACCGAATAACCAAAAATATCGAAGAATGAACATGATGAAAAGCAAAAACGTGTGTCTATAGTATCCTCTAGTACATGTAAAACAAGGAAACACCTACATGTATATATTTCTGCCATTGAGGCATAACAAGGAGGGAGATCAATTACGGAGCGGAGATGTTTCAAATCCGAATTACAATGTTCTACGTTTGATATGACAAACAAATAGAGCAATCAACGGAAAATAGCACAAATCGTTTAACGGAAATCAGAAACATCGAATATCCTAATCCGTAATCAAAGCTAGCTAAATCCGATACGCAGTAATAAGAGAATCAGGGAACGGATTATTCGATTTCTGGGCAAGCATAGAAAACCCCAAAACTACTAAAGGGGAAATTCAAAACGAAATACAAACCAATCCAGTTGTGTTTTTATTGGTACTGACCAGATCTGGAGACTGATGATTCGGAAGAAGCTATGATCTTTGCGACAGATCTGAGCCCGGTGTTCAACGCCATGATCAGAAAAAAAAGTCGAGAAACTGCAAAAGGATGAACGACTTTGCTTGAAAATTTACGGCGAATCTGTTTGAGGGAATCTGAGAAATGTTATGATGTCACCGTACCAGAAACATCTTAAGTTGGGCCTGGCCCAGTTACTCCCATACAAGGCCTTAATTAAACTGAACTGTTTTGTTTCTTAGAAAGTTATTATATTAAGCTAAAACGAAAAATACTTTTGGGAATTGCTTAGGAATCAAAACGTCTGATTGATGATCGAGAGAATAGAAAGACTCAAGTAAAGAACATGAGAACGGAAAGTTTGTTTTGTGAGTTAAAAAGAATGTGAAGAAAAAACTTTTATTTCTTTATTAATGTGTAATACGTTACAATTTAAAGAGACTAGTATAAAATTATGTTGTTTTTCTCATAAATAAAACGTGGAACTTTTATTTTTGTCAACTTACTCCAACGGCTACAAAAAAGACTTAGTTAGTTCCAATAATAATTAAGAGACTTATATTTCTATTCACTTCTCTAAATTAATACTTCCACTCAAGTTTCAACCGCAAAGTAATTTCTAAGGACAAACTACCAAACCAAGTCAATTAACCTCATTAAAAGCCTTAACATATAAAAGCAGATAAAATTATGCATAAAAGAAAAAGAGTGTGAATGATTATTACCGAGACCAAGTTTGGAATGGATGTACTCACACACCTTTGTGCATGCGGCTTTTGTGAAGATTTCTGCAAATTGCTCTAAAATCCTAGTATATAGCATGGTAGAATAACTCACTCTTTTACATTTTCCATTACTTTGTGACAATCAACCTCAATGTGTTTGATTCTTTCATGAAACACTAGATTAAAGGCTATATAAATGGCAACTTGATTATCACAATACATTGTGATTGGTTATTTAGACTCTACACCACGGTCTTCAAGAAGAGCTTTTAGCTAAATCAACTCATCTCTGAGCTTCCTCATAGCTTTATACTAAACTTCCGCACTTGAACATGAGACCACCTTATGCTTCTTGCTTTTCCATGTTACAAGGTTTCCTCCAAGGAACAAGCAATAACCCGTTGTTGATATCCTATCTACATGATCACCAACCCAATCTGTATCATAATACCCTACAATGTCTGAGCTACCGTCGCGTCACATCCATATGCCTTGACCTTCAGCTCCTTTGGTATACCTTAGTATGCGGTTCACCATCTATAATGATGCATTATTGGTTTTTGCATATGCTGACAAACCTGGTTTATAGCAAAACACAAGCCAAGTTTAATGATCGTGAACTATATGAGCTTACCTACCATTCGTCTATATTGAGACACATCTTCAATGGTTCTTCATTCTCTCCCTTGCGCGTTTCTTTGTAGGCATTTTAAAGTGGAGTGTGTGCATGCTTAACTCCCAATTTACATGCCTTATTCAAAAGATCAAATGCGTACTTCCTTTAAAAAAAGAAGATACATTTATCTGCCATAAGTCACAATCAAGATTAGTTGCTAATGAAAGAACCAATCTTGTTGTGTGGAGCTTTGCAACCAATGTAAATATTTCATGATAGTCTTTTCCATAGGTTTGAGTGAATCCTCTAGCAACTAATCAAGCATTGTATCTTTCTATTTCACCATCACTTTGGTACTTGATTGTGAAAATCTATCTTGAAGTCACAACTTTTTTCCGGTGGAAGGTCACTCTTATACCAAGTATTGTTGCGTTCAATTGCACCAGCTTCATCACCAACTACATCTCTCCATACCTTATGCACTTTAGTTTCTTCATAGCTTTGTGGAATATGTTCATTATCCAACATATTAATGAACATGATATGTATTCGTTTTGGCTAGTTTTAGGTGTCTCATTTGATACAGTTTACATACATTTTGCTATATTTGCATTTGTTTTAGAGTTCGAGTAGCTTCATTTGCATACATTGCATTTGCATAACACACATATTGCATTGAAAGAGTTTTCATGTACTTAGAGAGTAGAAAATAAAGCATTATGGACGTTGTGAAGACTTTAGGATTGGATGATCAGCTTGGATGCAGCTAACGGAGCAATAGACATACAATTAAGATACAACTCAACCATTACACTCGAGTCATTGGTCGAGTCACCGTCCCAATCGAGCTTTTGGTCAAGTCTAATGTTCCACTCGAGCCCCTGGTCGAGTCTGTTGTCCCTCTCAAGCCTCTAGTTTAGTCAGTCGTTCCACTGGAGCCTTAAGTCAAGTTGATCCCGCTGATACAGCTCATTTATTTCTGCTCAAGTCAGTGGTCAAGTTAATTCCACTTTGGCAGACATGTCGAGTTAATTCAACTCTGCCAGACATGCCGAGTTGATTTCACCCTAGCAAACAGGTTCATTTGATTCCACTCTAGGTGACATGTCGAGTTGATTTCATTATGTGTCACAATTCAAGTTGATTCCACTCTGGGTTACAAGTCACGTTAATTCCACTCTGGCGGACAGTTCGATTTGATTCCACTTCAGTAATTGATATTAAACAATACCACTTATAGGCTACTCTACATATAGGCCGAGTTAGCTGATTCAGAAAGGTTTTAGTTGGATTTTTATTTCATAATTTGTTATAGGTTTAGTGGGGAGTACTATATAAACTCCTTGATGCCACTGAAATAGGGATCTTAGTTTTTTCTTATTTTGTGCAACAACCGTTTTACTTTGTAATTTTAGATAGCACACTCACTCTTGATGATTTTCTAATGCAAATTCAGTTTTCTTTTATTATTGCTCATCACTTGTTTTTAGTTCACTACATGATATCACCTACTATGATTGTGATTTATGTTGTTTTTGTTTAGTTCATGTTATCTAAGTAGTTTGCTTAGGGTTCTTAAGGATGAGTTAGACTAGGGTGCATCTTAGATTTTCTAGGTTGCTTCATAGTTGAATAGTTTAGTTTTCTTCTGTTTTGGTGCTCTTAGTGTTTGTTTCACCTTGATCAAGTGGAATATGTTCTTACACATTTTAGCTCCTGGTAGGTATTTGGTAGAATATCTTATCAAACCAACTTCAGAGATTTGCATTCTTAGCTCAAGAGATCGATTGTCTAAGGTGTGAATAGGCTTAAGTAAGTTGATCATTCACGCCAGTTAGGTTGTTAAACACCTGTTTTGACATGGTTTGTTGATAGTTTCGCTGAGTTTGCTTGCCACGAGAGTGGATTCAAAATATTTTGTGAACTTACTACTTAGTGCCCTACTTTGTTTGAGTTTTGTTAAGAAATTTAGTATAGTTCAAAGAAGCACTAGTCCACAATTATCACTCTTGAGGAACTCGTTTATCTCTTATTGCATTTGCGCTTTACATGTTATTCAATTTGTTTACTTACTTGGTAGTTCTTATTCTGCTTAATTTTAATGCTTGTTTGATTTCTTATGTTTGCACACTTATCCTGTCATTTAGGTTGCTAGATAATCATCTTATTTACTTGGCTTGAATTAGAGTAGTTTATCACATTCTGCTTGCTAGTTACACTCCCATTTAATTCACAACCTTTCGTACAATATCAACACATTAGTACAATATGATTTGATAATAGAGTAAAAGCATGTTATCAGAACACTTGCTGAAAAGTGAGATACAACTTAAATTGGGTAAGTTACAGCCTGATTGTTGAAGTACCTTTATTAACCTTTCTAACTAGTTGCATGCGCCTCAATGGTATATGAGAATGTACCTCAGTTGCATCTTGAACATTTTCTGTATTTGCATCCAAGTCAACTAACTCCCCTTCCTCCTCATGTGCATCAGTCAAATCAGATTGAGCTTGTTCCACATCTTCATTGCCACCAATAATCTGATCAACACACTCTAGACATGATCTTTGTTTGTTTTGATGATCATCAACATCACCCTATTGGTGCATATCTGGTGTGTTGTTGTTACTCCTTGGACTAGTCGTACCGAGACTTTCCAAAATCAGTCTTAGATTAGTTGCACTATCTGATGTTGTATGGGATATGTCTTAAAGATTGTTCTAATCCTTGTCTTCAAAGTACCCTTTCCCTTCTACAAAGTTTACTTCTCGTGACACAACAAATTTTCTCGACTCAAGTATGTAACATTTGTTTTTTTGTTCTCCTACTAGTAGAACAAAACACACACACCCAAAAAATCGTAAGTGGTTAATTGAAAGTTTGGTTTTGTTCAATACTTCAATACTTTAAATGGAGACACATTATGGAGAATAGTGGTAGGGATATCACTGATGAGGTAACATGCTGGGACAACAACATCACTTCAAAAGGTCTTAGGCACGTTTCTGTGAAACATTATAAACCTAACGACTTCCATAAGGTGCATATTTTCCTTTCAACAACTCCATTTTGTTGAAGATTGTATGAACATGTTGTTTGGTGAATGATTTCATGTTTTGGAAGCACTTGTTTGAACGCATGATTTGTGTACTCTCCTCCATAATCTGTTTTCAGAATTTTAATCTTGGTATTATACTGATTAGTCACATAACTTTGAAAGTTTGAGAAAGCTTTTAACACTCTATCCTTAGTGGGCAACTAAGTTGACCAAATATAATTGTATTTCTCATCTATGAATGTAATAAAGTACTTATGATGATCTCGTGATTCACATGGAGCGGTCCACACATCAGAAAGAACCGAATCAAATTATTTTTTCAAGAAGAGTTGAAGACTTAGGAAACACAAACATGCAATATTTTCGAGCTTCACAATCATCATTCTTAAAAGAAACATGGGGCAATAACAAATTTAAAGCATGATAATGGGTATGACCAAATCTAGCATGCCACACACCATTTTCAACACTACTACTAGAACTAGAAAAACAAGATAAATTTGGAATTATCTTAACATCTTTAAGCAGATACAATCCATCCTTGGTGACTCATTCTCCAAGGATTAAGCCATGACAAGCTCCCTTTTACCACCAAGAAGGCTACGAGAACCTTGTTCTCTTTGGATGTGGCCACACACTTCCTCTAAACTTGGCATCTTGTCTGATCTTAGAAGAGGACATATGAGGTCATTATAGGCTGCATTCAAGTTCAGCACGAGACCAAACACCTTGCCTTGCTCAAGTCTTTCACTTAACAATTGGGACCACTATGGAAGGTCTAAGCATTTCAAACTCAGCCTACAACGATCTATACTTCCCAAACCACATGGTGAACCCCATATTCTCTTGGTTGATGTCACTAATGGTTTTCTTGACCTCATACACGCGGCTAAGATTAGAAGCATTGCCATATACCTTCTTGAGAGTGTCCTATAACTCATTTTCACTCTCACAATAAGCATAAACTTCATGAATGACCGGGTTGAGTGAGTTTTTCATGATGGCAAGCACAACTTGGTCATCTTGGTACCATTTATATTCATCGACATCAAAAATCTCCTTACCATCAACTTTGCTTCACTTGCTTGGACCTGCCTCTTTGAAGCTTCACCCTTAATGTGTTTTCAATGTCCATGGCCGCTCAGCACAATTTTTATGGTCCTAGCCCTTAATAAATATTTAATATGAATATCCATAGTCTTCGACTTATCCATTAAAAAACAAAGAGAGAGCACTTTATTACCTGCTAGATAAAAGGGTGTTTTAAATAGAGAGAAAGATTCAAAGAGTAACAATGGAGATTATAAACTATAGTAGAGAAAATCAGTGGATTAGAATTAGAGATTAGAGATCTTAAGCTCTGATACCATGTGAGATTTAATGAGATTGATGATTGAGAAAATTGAAAGAACCAAAAGAAGAATATGATAATGGAAAGTTTGTCTTTGTGAGTGAGAGAGAGAATATGAAGAAGAAATCTTTTTTTCTTATATCAAAATGTATAAGATACTAAAAAACGACTCAGCCTCCTGTATGTCCGTGTTCCGTGTTAAAAATCAATGATCTATGTACATATATAGTATCTTATGTTCGATTACAACTTGTTGATTTTGTGTGTGTTTATTTGTTTTGTTTTGTGTCATTATAGAAAAGAGAATGACACATAGCACATACTAATTCCCAAGACCAAAATATTGGTCAAGGTACATCTCGCTGGAAAGCCTCTATATAGCTTATAATCAAACCAAGAAATATAAGCACAACCCTCTGTCATTCACTGAGATGATTTACCCATAAGTTGATTATAAAACTATGTTCCCACCACCAGTGAATCACTCTTTGTAGATATATGTGTTATCTCTTATCTCTCTTTTCCCCTCAGATCTTAAATTGTGCTCTCCAAGCTCTAAACCAAGATTTGCACGTCGTGTCTTTACCTTTGAGAATAAAACCTAGAGAATGTCATAAGATGAGCGTGACTTAATTTAAGCCCGACTTACAAACCCCAACTCACTGTCCAAGCTAGTGTGAGATTCTTAGACACCTTAACCAACTCTTCTTCCATCACGTCCCTGATGAAGTGATAACAAATGTATGTATTTTGTTCTCTTATGAAACATACTGATCTTGGCGAGGCAGATGACACTTTGGATATCACTAAAAAAGTGAGATGTACTCTCATGAGACCCAATTTAGAGGTACTTGATTTCAGCCATAAGGCTTATTTTCCTGCTTCCGCTGTAGCCATGCATTGAGCTTCAGTAGTTGATAAAGCAACAACTTGTTGTAACCATAAGCGCCAACTCAATGGGTTTAAACCGATTTGAAACACATAACTTGTAATTGATATTCTGCAATCTAAATCAGCTGCGTAGTCACTATCACAGAATCTTGTTACTTTGAAATAGTATGATTTTATGAAAATGAGCACACAATGTTTTGTTTCCCTTAGATATCTGAGAATCTATATAACAGGTGACCAATGTTCTTTACGAGGTGAACTCATAAACCAGTTCGCCAATCGAATCGCGTGAGCTATATCTAGCCGTGTACCAACCATGGCATACACCAGACTCCCGAGAGCACAACAATAAGGTACGATTTTCATCTCTTCCTTAGCTTTGCTTGATCTTCCTTCTTAGAACTTGTAAGCCTTAAATGAGTTCCAATAGGGGTATTTACTTTTCTTGTTTCAGTCACCTAAAATGTCCTCAGCATCTTAGTTATGTACTATTCCTAAGATAACCTTAAAACACCATGGTATCTGTCACTCACTATGTCTATTCCCAAGATCATCTTTGCTGCTCCCAAATCTTTGAGTTTCTGAATTTCAGCTTTACTCTTGGGTGCAATCAACATGTCATCCAAGTATAACAATAGATAGAGATAATATGTCTCATCATACTTCCTGAAATACACACACGGATCATGCTTACTCCTTGCATAACAATTGACCTTCACAAACTCGTCAAACAACATATTCCATTGTATTGGTGATTGTTTTAAGCTATACAATGATCTTTGTAACAGATGCACGTCTTCACCTTTAGAATATCTTGCAGGTTGATCCATCAATATTTTTTTCATCCAATTTACCATGTAGAAAGGTTTTGTTTACATCCATCTGTTCCAGCTCAAAATCATAATGCACCACAATTGACAAAATAATTTGAATTGTAATATGTTTTACCACATGAGAAAACACCTTGTTGTAGTCAAGACCTTCAATATGAGAACCCCTTGGCAACTAGTCTAGCTTTGAATCTAGGCTCTTCAACTCCTGGTATTCCTGGCTTGAATTTGTAAATCCATTTACAACCAATTGATCTCTGTTTATTTGGTCTTTGAGTCACTTTTAAAGTCTTGTTTTTCAACAATGACTCAACTTCCTCTTTCGTTGCAGCAACCCATTGATGTTTGTACTTACAACTGACAGCTTGTTGATAGCTTTTAGGCTCGTTACCACGCTCCTGATTTGATTCATGTTCATATGAAACTCCACCTTGATCTGGAAACCCTTCTAATGAGCTCTGTGTTCCTGAAATTTCTCCTCTAGAACCCCCTTCTCTAGAGTTTTCAGCCATCAGTAGTTTGATCCTCTGGGAGAATGAAATTGACCCTTTTACTCGTCTGTCTCTTATCATTCTCCTGCTCTTCAGATAAGTAGTTCAGGTCCTTGTAAAGAACCTCTTCATAGAAGATTACATCTCGACTTACAATGCATTTCATCTCCTCACAATTCCAAATTTTGTATCTTTTAACACCTTGAGGATACCCCATGAACAGTGGCAGAGGCATTGAGGAGGGAGGGGTGTCACATGACCCCATGATTTTTGAAATTTATTTGTATGTGTTAATTTTTTGATAACTGACCCCTATCCTAAAATTTTGTTGACACCCATCAAATTTAAGTCTAGTCTTTTTAAAAATTACTTATCCCAATACAAAATAAAACGTAGGCCCATATGTTTTACTTAACCCTAATTAATCAATTGTTAATTCTTTTCCCTTTTTGGTCATCTTCTTCTCTTAAAAAAATCAATAAACTTATAATCAATTATTTGATCTTTGCTAAGAACTTATTCTTTGATTTATGCTAGCTAATATTCAAATTGCATAAGGAAGGATTGAAGTGTTAAATAGAGACACAAAGAGTATTTAAAAGGTAGAGTTTATTTTGATTTTATTTTTGTATTTATTACTTTTTAATCACTTTTCTAATTGATGTTGTATTCAAATTTTTTAGTTCAATGTTACAAGAAAACAAATGAGTTACAAAATTGAATAATTTTAAGTTTTTGGTGGTGGAGTCAATGATTTTAAGAAGGAATTTCCTTCTTTCATTTATTTAAGTTGACGAATATTCGCTCCCTAAACTTATCACTTTCTCAACTTTTAAGCACAAAATTTTTGGTTCTTTGTTTTGTGCCAGAAACTTTGTTCATTCTTTATTTTCATACACCATCTTGTACAATATATACATATAACTATGCACACAATTAAATATAAAAAAGTGATTAACCGTGATTTAAGAGTTGCGTTTAGAATGAAAACGACGTTGTTTTGGCTAATTTTTTGGCTTACTCCAAGAGCCAAAACGACACCGTTTCAAGTTTTGAAAAAATCAAAACAAAAACGAATTCGCTTCGCATTCTCATACTCAATTTGGGGATTTTTGGGGAAATTAGTGTTCTTGAGTGTGAAATTGGGGTTGAGGATAATGAGTGCCAATTCGTTGAGTTGTAGCGGTGGAAGTCGCTCCGGTTGTCATGAAGTGACGACCGGTGTGCCCATTAGGTGTTGGTGTGGTGAAAGAGTCATAACATTCACCTCTAAAACTACTGGGAATCCATATCGGAGGTTCTATAGATGCTCAGTTGGGTTGAACGTAAATGGTTAATTGTTACTTGTTTTATAAACTTTGATAGAAATGTGAAATTTTGATTTCGAGAAAATTATGAAATTTTGATTTTGATTGATTTGTGATATAAATTCTAATATGAATCGTAGAAAGAGAAAGAAGACCACTTGTTTAAGTGGGTCGATGATGCATTGTTGGAAGAATTAAGAATGGTTGATGAAAAGTGCATGAGTCTTAAACAAGATGTCAATGATTTGAAGAAGAAGATGATGAAAATGATGGATACCGAGAAGGAGTTCTTTGAGAAGGTAGACAAAGAATTGATGGTGGTCAAGAATAAGATGAAAGTGGTGAATCACTCGGTTATACTTAAAGTAATATGTTAGTTGTAGGTGTTGTATCTTTGGTTTGTGTAATGAAGAAGATGTAATATGTGAAAACAGATTAATTGAAGGTTTGAACAAATTAGCAAAAGCAAACCGTTAATTGAGATCATCCAATAAAAATTCGTTGGTGATACAAAAGCCACATAAACATGAACAGATCTTAAACACATAAACATGAACATATCGTAAACATTGACACATACACAAATAGTTGTCATTCCTACATATATGAATATCGATTAAACTTGTCAGTTATACCATTCAATACTAATCCGAACCGAACATATCTTAATCATGTGAAGTGTCTTGTGTTGTCTCTTGAGTTGGTTGAGTTTGTGTAAATGTGTCAGGTTCATCTCCACCCTACAAAAATCATGACCATACTAGATTAACACATAGTATGTATCCAAATAAACTAAACAATTACAACTACCACATACCTCACTCACAACTCCATTCTTCAACTTTTTCTGTTTTGGAAATTTCTTGCAACCTGCTGAGTTATGACCAGATCCTTTACACTTCTTACAGTGCATGATTCTCCCTTTTCTGGTCAATTTTTCTATGTCATTGTGAGATTGTTTGCCTTTCTTCTTTGGAGACTCGTGTTTTCCCTTGATCCTATTAAAGCTCTTCTTCCATCCTTTCTTTCTTCCGGGAAGGATCAGATCATGTGGTGTTGTGATCAAGACGTAGTTATCAGTCATCCAATACTTTGGCCCACGTACTGGATTGGGAGTTGTTGTATACTGCTGCTTCCAAACAGTCTTAGAGAAAACTGGTGACACATACTCAGTCACATCCTTATTTATATCTAGGACTGCAGCAAACGCATGTTCACACGGAATCCCTGTGATTTGCCACTTCATACAAGAGCATTCCCTTCTACCTGCTGTCAAATTCATAGATTGCAAATTCCCGTCAACTATCACCTCAAACTTACCGTGTGTGCCTTTAACAAATCCACATTTTATAGCTTTATCTTTCTCTTTATCCAAAATATCTGCAGCATATACAGTGATTTGCTTCTTCCAGTTATCAACTATGATGTCTCTCTTGCTAATCCGATTCATTGCTTGCCGTCTTATTGTTTTCATCATGGGAACCAATGACTTTTACCTAGCCTTAAAAGTAGTGGAGTTATTGTCTACATCCTCACAACAACTTCCAACCCTGTAAAAAGCTCTACACCAACTCTGAGGCTCCTCTTTCATTACATCGTCATAAAGACTCTGACTACAGCCTCAAATCTGTTCCAATTTAACTGTATTATCAGCTTCACTGTAACACCACGCTAGATTCCAGACAAGAGGCTTAAGCCATTCCTTTGACTGATGTTTTTTTTCTTCAAGTTCTCAACAACGTGCATCACGCACATTCTGTGTTCTACGTTTGACAATTGAGCTTTGACTGCGTTTATGATTCCCTACATCAAACATATGCAAAAAGTAAGTGTAAATAATCAGAGCAATCAACAAACGAGCATAAAACAGACATCGGAATACCTTTGATTGATCTGAGAGTATGACATAAGATGTACAATCGTTTAGGTTCAAATCAAATTTTAGTTGCTTGAGAAACCAGTCCCAATTATCTCCATTCTCTGTCTGCATAGCTGCCCAAGAACCATGGTAGATCTGATTATTTGCATCATGTGCAATTGCAGTTAGAAGACAACCGTTTACCGCCTGCTTCAAGAAGGTGCCATCTATACCAATAATTGGTCTACAATAGTAGAATGAGGACTTCATTGCACCTAAACACACATATAGCCTGTTGAATATGTCTTCTCCTCTAGCATTAGATATGATGTCGATAATAGCCGTTGATCCAGGATTGGAATTTTGAAGCTCGTTCGTGTATCCTCGAAAGTGAGCAAATTGCTTACTGTACTATTCTTTTAGCCACTTCAACGCTATCAATCTTGCTCTATGACATTGTCCTATAGTTGAATGCATTCCCCATTTCTCCTTAATGCGAGTTGGATGTCAAGAGGGTAGAAATGTGGGTTGAGTCTCAGCTTATCTAGAAAGAGCGTTGCAATCACCGAACTCTTCAACAGTGTGCATCTATTTGTAGGCAAACAAGTGTGCAAACCAAAATTTATCTTCACTACCCACATTTGTTTTGGTTTCTCATAAGAGCAGTACACTTTCTATCTACATTCCTTCAATTGAGCACACCTATAACTCAACTTATTTTTCTCCCACCTATCTTGCTTAATGTTCCACTTCCCCTTTAAAGCATAGTTTAGTACAACTTCTTTGAACTCATAAACTGTCAAGAAAGACATACTGATACCCAACTTTCCATGTGGAGACCTCCAAATTATCCTATCCCTACTCACAACTGGATCATCATCTTCCTCAGAACTATCAGGTATACGGTTTCTAGGAATCATATTTTCATCTACCCAATTAGCTATATATTGCTTTATTTCTTAATTAAACCTTTCCAAGACATCTTCTTCTGCTTCATTGTCTCTGTCTCCTACCTCACCATCGCCTTCGTCTTCAACTTCTGTATCATCGCCTTCGTCTTCGAGTTCCTCGCCGTTGCCTTCTTCCTCTTTGCTGTCACTTAGCTCATCGTCTCCTTTGTTCTCCATCTCAACATCTTCTTCATTCCTAGGCTCCATCTCAGGAACGACATAATCATGATCTTCGCTAGTTCCTCCTTCTTGAGATGCACTCGTCGGGCCAAAAAAACCCTTACACAAACTGGTGCTCATTATCCTCAACCCCAATTTCACACTCAAAAACCCTAATTTCCCCAGAAATCCCCAAATTGGAATTCGTTTTTGTTTGGGTTTTGATTTTTTCAAAACATGAAACGGCGTCGTTTTGGCTCTCGGAGTAAGCTAAAAAATTAGCCAAAACGACTTCGTTCCCATTCTAAACGCAACTCTTAGACCGCGGTTAATCGCTTTCTTATGTTTAATTGTGTGCGTAGTTATATGTATATATTGTACAAGATGGTGTATGAAAATAAAGAATGCACAAAGTTCCTAGTACAAAACAAAAAAACCAAAAATTTCGTGCTTAAAAGCTGAGAAAGTGATAAGTCTAGAGGAGAAAAATTCGTCAACCCTTTATTTAATAATTGATGATGCTGACAAAAACTAGGGGAAGAAAAGTCTCATATCTCAACGTTTGTTTGTTTTTTTGTTTTTTTAGAAATTGGTTATTGATTTCTATATTTATTAAATATATATTGCTTTTTGTAAAGAAAATTTCCACAAACTAACATTGATTTGGATGATTTATCATTGGATCCAACAAAAACAAAAAGTACTTTAAGTTATCATCCTAATCAAAGCGATGATGTGCGGCATATATATTTGAAGAGAGGACCTTGTCAACCTCGTGGGCATAATTTTAAACAAACACCAATAGGAGGTGTTTTACAGCGTTTAATCCACAATGGTTTGATCAGTATGCTGACTGGTTAGAGTATAGTGTAGAAAACGATAAAGCTTTTTGCTTGTGTTGTTACTTGTTCAATCAAACTAGAAAACAAGGTGAAAGTGATGCTTTTGTGTCAGTTAGTTTTTCTAGTTGGAATAAGACCTATGGATTCACTAAGCATATAGGGGATCATATAAGTTTCCACAGCGATGCCAGAAATAAATGTGACAATTTGATAAGACATGGTCAGTCTATCATACAAGCGTTACATAAGCAAATTAATGTAGTGAAAAATGAGTATTGAGTCATGTTGAGTGCTTCATTTGTTACATCAAGGATTACCTTTCCGTGGGCATGATGAGTTAGATGATTCAACAAATAAAAGTAATTTCTTAGAGCTTCTCAGATATACACCTCGTCAAAATGAGGATGCAAGAAAAGTTGTTTGAAAAATGCTCCTAAAAATAATCATATGACATCTCCTCCAATTCAAAAAGACATTATGCATTGCTTTGCCGAAGAGGTAACAAAATATATTATCCAACAAAGTGATAACGATGTCTTTGGTTTGTTGGTTGATGAATCTTTTGATGTTTCAGATAAAGAATAGATGGATGTGGTTTTTCGCTTTGTTAATAAGTTTGGGATACTCAAAGAAATATTTATTGGCAATAGTCATGTGAAAGATACATCTTCTTTGTCCCTGAAAGATACTATTGATTTCTGTTTGCCAAACATGGAGAGTTTGAAAAAGCTAAGAGGACAAGGCTATGATGGAACTAGCAATAAGAAGGGATAATTCAACGGATTGAGTGAAGAAAGTAGCTCTGCATACTATGTTCACTGTTTTTCTCATCAACTTCAATTGGTTGTTGTGCCAGTAGCAAAAAAAAAAAACATTTTGAAGTTGGAGATTTTTTTGACATGATTTTTGTTCTACTAAATGTGGTTGGAGCTTCATGTAAAAGAAAAGATATGATTCGAGAAAGCCATCGAAAAAAATTTGAAGAAGAGATTAGTAATGGTGACATTAAGATTGGAACAGGGTTGAATCAAAATATTTCACTTCAAAGACCTGGAAGTACTCGTTGGAATTCACACTACAAGACTTTTTTGCGACTTGATGACATGTTTTCATCAATCATTGAAGTTCTTGAATATATCCAGGATCAAGTCACATACACCACCAAAAGACGGCATGCATATGGTATTCTCAAATATTTCCACACTTTTGATTTTGTATTTTATCTACATCTAATATATATTATTTTGGGACTCATTGATAACTTATCAAAAGCCCTACAAAGACGAGACCAAGATATCTTGAATGCTATTTTATTGGTGGAATCTACTAAGCGGCAGTTGCATAAGCTTATATATGATGGATGAAATGGTTTTCTTGCTAAAGTTTGGTCTTTCAGTGAGAAAAATAAGACTGAAATTCTTAATATGGATGAGGGATTTGTTGATTTGAGAAGACCAAAGAAAAATACCAACATAATCAACTTGCATCATTATAAGGTGGATTATTTGTACACTGTCTTAGACATGCAACTTCAAGAGTTCAATGATTGTTTTAATGAGGTAAATTCAGAATTACTTGTTTGCATGGAAACCTTAAATCCAATAGATTCTTTTCAACAGTTTAATAAGACAAGGTTGATGAGATTAGCTGAGTTTTATCTTGATGAAATTAGTTTTGTGGAGCGTAAATATCTTGATCAACATCTTGATATTTATCTTGATAATGTGCAACAAGATGAAATATGTGCTCGTCTCAAAAGTTTTGGTGATCTTGCTCTTGTTATGTTGGAGACAAACAAGCATATATCTCATCCTTTGGTTTATCGACTATTAAAGCTTGTTCTGATTTTACATGTTTCAACTGCAACCGTTGAATGATCTTTCTCTTCCATAAATATTGTGAAGACTAGTTTGCGTAATCGCATTGGTGATACATTTTTAGTGATTGTCTAGTTTATTTAATTGAAAAATAGTTACTTGATAGTGTGACCAATGAAATTGTGATACAAAAAAAAATTTCCAGAATATAAGTGAATGTAGGGTATGTCTTTAATATAGTTATTTGTATGGAAATTTTCTTAAGATTAAATTTATATGGTTTTTTAGAGAAAATAATTTTTACCCCCATAGATCGAAGTCCTGGCTCCGCCACTGCCCATGAAGATTCCCTTTTTAGCTATTGACTTTAGTTTTCCTTGATCAACATGATAGTAGACTAAAAAACTAAATCTCCTCAAATGTGTGTAATCTACTTTCCTCTATGACCAAACTTTCAGGATTTTAAAGTTCAATGGTACTAACGGTGATATGTTTATGAGATAAACAACCGTAGAGGATGCCACAGCCCACAATAATTCACCATGTCCTGTTTCAGATAACAGACTCCTGATTTTCTTAAGAATTGTCCTTTTTGACCTCTTAGCCACTCCATTTTCTTAGCAGAAATTATCAAAGATAAAATTACAGTTTGCATGTTCCATCATATGTTCACCATCAAGAAAATAAAGAGTATTTCAGTAATCACCAAGCAACATTTCCTTGTCACCTTTAAATACATGTAACCTATAATCCTTTCATTTGAACTAACACCCTTGAGACTCCAACTGTCCCAGCGAAATGAGATTCCTTATAGTTGTAGGAGAATATCTGACATTTGTGAGTATAACCACGTTGTTGTTGTGATTCAGAAACTTGATTTTTCCAATAGTCGTGATTTCACAAAACGTATCATTAGCCATCAATATTCTACCACCATCTATCATTTTCATATCAAACATTAAATCTTCCCTATGTCATATGATAGGAACAACCAAATCCAATATCCATCCTAAATGGGCGTTTAGAGACTGTTAGAACTTCTGGTTATGTCTAGTATGATGTACCAACACTTGCTTCAGCTTTGTTATCTTTTAAATGATAGGATTTTCCATTATTATTCTTTGGACAATCCTTCTTGAAGTGATCTTCACTTTTGCGAACCCAACAATCATTTTTGTTCTTCATTCAAGATTTACTCCATAAACCTGATATGCCATTTGATTTAGATCTCTTCTCAGATATGCCTCTTGATTAAGATCCAACGAAACATTTACTGACATACTTCTGTTTGAGGAAACCTTTACTCTTCAGCTCATGCACAAGGTTTTCAAAACGCCTAGGGAGACTGTTTAACAGTATAGCCGCATGATCTTTATCTTCCATCTGTACACCAAGACTAGAGAGCTCAGACATCAATTTGTTAAACCCATCTAGATTATGATCCACCTTTTATCCTCCTCATTGGAAAACTATAGAACTTTTTCTTCAGATCAAGTATATGTGGCATAGATTTTACTTGATATGTATTCCAAATGCAGTCCACATTCCCTGAGCTGTCGTTTCCTTACAAAATTTCCTGAGAAGATTAGTCAGCCTCATGCTCAACAAGTTCTTGACCCTCTTATCTTTCAACTTCAGCTGTTTGGATCTCTTCTTCATTTCAGCCGCAGTCAACTCTTCCTCACACTCTTCATCATCTTCAGATTCACCCTCTTATTATGTATCAGTTGATTCATGTATAACGTCATCTAAACCCATAATTCCAAGCTGAGCCAGAATCTTGTATTTCCATAAGCCAAAATCATCTTCCCCATCAAACTTCTCCACCTCAATTTTTCCATGAGTTGGTTCCATCTGCTCGTCTACGAAAGAACTAATCTTGTTATAACTCTACTCTGATAGCTCTCTGAAACCCATTGATGAACAAACCACATATAACCTCCAACCCGATACAGATATGATAACCCACCAATGTAGAAACAATCATCTAACTGAAACCCTACAAAAAAACAACTCAACAATACTGCAAACAGATACCCAAAAGCCTGATCTTGATAACTGTCAACATATACTGATAACCAAAACACCTCTTTGCAGCCAAGAAGAAACCCATCATAACTCTGAAACATGGAAACACCCAAAAAATACCTCACAAATCTGGATTTGAAAACATCACACCGAATCTGCAACCAGACTTTGATACCATTGTCAGATTAATGACTCACCTTCCTGTGTGTCTGTGTTAACAATAAATTATCTTACCAGATACAGTCTACTATGTAATGATAAACAAGAGAAAGACACACAACATATACGAGGTCCCAAGACCAAAACGTTGGTCAAGGTACGTCTTTCCAGAAAGCCTCTGTATAACTTATAATCAAACCGAGAAATTCATGCTCAACCTTCTGTCACTCACTGAGATGATCTACCCACAACCTAACTACAAAAGTATGTTCCAACCACCTGTGAATCACTCTTTACAGATATATGTGATATCTCATATCTCAAGTTGTGCTCTCCAAGATTTAAACCACAATTTATGCACGCCTTGTCTTTACCTTTGAGAATAAAACATAAAGAATGTCATAACATAAGCGTGACTTTAATATTATGTACTTATTCTTCATAGGCTTCAAGAGATAGCTCAACCTAAATAAAATCCAATTGAAGTCACATATATACATCAACCTGAGGCCATCTCAGCAACCTGTCATGGCCTCATAAGTTTGACCCCAATACAACAATAAAACCCCAACTCGTAATCCGATAAATACATTACAATATGAAGAGTGAACAAAGTTGTACAATATAAGTCAAAAGACTATATCTACCTTATGATGGCTTGTAAGAAAAAAAAAAAAAGCTAGAATAAAGTCATGTTGCTTTTCCCATAAACGAAAGGGTTGACGCTTTTTCCCCCTAGACTTATTTGTTTATCAGCCTTTCAATACAAATTTTTTGGTTTTTTATTTTGTATCAGGAACTTAATACGTTCTCTAGATTCATACACAAATTTCTTAGATTTACACAATAAACTACGCACACACTTAAAATCAAAATAGCAATTACTGCTCATAAACCCGCGATTTGGTTACGCGTTTAAACATGAAAATAAAGTCTTTTTGGCTAATTATTTTGCTTATTTTGAGAGCCAAATGGACGTCATGTTTTTTATTATTATTTCTAAAATAAAAGGCCAAACATTGTGTTTAATTAAGTGAGCTAAATCGACCCAAGGCAAAATAATATTTCTTCACGACAAAAAAGAAAAACGAGTGTGCTCATTCTCAACTTTCAAATTATGGTTCGTGAGATAGCAAAACTGGGGATTTGTCTAGTATGAGCCTCTCTTCGTTAGGTTGTGGGTTTTTAATACACCGTTTGAATCTCAAGAAGAAGCTAGCGAAGATCCATATTATGAGCTAAGATTACGTCAAACTTGAGATGGAGATTGAACCCATGAGTGAAGAAGAAATTGAGATGGAGAACAATGGAGATGATGAGCTAAATGACGGTAAGGAGGAAGAAAGCGACGACCAGGAGGAAAAAGGGGACGAGGAGGAGGGATAAGGAGACAGTGAGAAGGAAGAAAAAGACATAGACAACAAAGCAAAATAAGATCTATTGGAAGATTTGATAATGAAATAGAGGAAGATATAGTGAATTGGGTTAATGAGAATATGATTCATAGAAACCGTATAACCAGATAATACTGGTAGCGATGAGGATCTGATTGCGAGTAGGGATAGAAAATTTGGAAGTCTACACATAAGAAGTTGGGTATCGGTATGTCTTTCTTGACAACTTATGATTTCAAAGAATTTGTATTAAACTATGCTTTGAAATAGAAGATGAACATTAATCAAGATAGATGAAAGAAAAATAAGTTGGGTTATAGGTGTGCGTAATTAAAGTAATATAGATGGAAAGTGTACTGCTCTTATGAGAAACTGAAACAAATGTGGGTAGTGAAAATAAAATATGATTTGCACACTTACTTACGTACAACTAGATGAAAACTATTGAAGACTTCCGTGATTGTGAGGCTCTTCCTAGATAAGCTGAGGCTCAACCGAATTACTGCGCTCTTGACATCCAATCCCATATTAAGGAGTAGTGGGGAATGCATTTAACCATTAAACAATGTCAAAGAGCAAGATTGATAGCAATGAAATGGCTACAAGAAGAGTACGGTTTGTAGTTTTCCCACCTTTCAGGATACACAAATGAGCTCCTTAGTTCCAATCATGGATCACCAGCTATTGTCGACACCATGTCTAATGCTGCAAAAGAAGACATATTCAACAGGCTCTATGTGTGCTTAGAAGCAATGAAGTTTGGATTTTACAATTGTATAATGATTATTGGTATAGATGGCACCTTCTTGAAGCAAGCAGTGAAGGGTTGTCTTCTAACTGCTATTGCACACGATGCAAACAATCAGATATACCATGTTGCTTGGGTATCTGTGTGGACTAGCCTTGGGCATAAAGGGAAGCAGTACGGAAAATCATGGGTAAGGATCGGGAACGGTTTGTTCGGGAAATTTTAAACAGTACATAATATGAGGGAAAATTCGAGAATCAGGAACGGTACGAGAATTTAAAGACCTCAAAATATACTTTTCAAACTATTTCCAAAGTCCTACTAAATCAGGAAATTGTGGTATACTTACAGAAAATAATTTGGGAAATACAAGTAATCAAAAAATTAAGAATATTGTTATAAATTATATAATCAATATAAGGAAAATAACAATTTATTAAAGATATATAAATGTTCAACACAAAAACAAATACCAAATTACAGTGTTAGAATTTGTAATTAAATGACCAACATTACCATTTTTTACCGAAAATAATTGTATATCCACATTTGTATCCATTGTAAAGTTGTGAAAATTTAAGTCAAATATTGCTATGGACTTGATCTTAATTATTTGAAACATATTTAATTTTTGAATCCATTATATTTTAACATTTTGTTAATGTAAACAAATTCTCAATGGAAAATTAAGGAATTCTCGAACCCATTCTCGACCCTTTTCCTTACCCATTTGGATATTATTTTTAGACTTGAAAAAGAAATTAGAATTTCTTATTCCTGAAATGTTCAGGAATTACGGGACGGGAGCGGGATGGAACAGAACGGGAGTCCCGATATGCCCAGGGCGAGTGCAGACAGAGAATGAAGATAATTTGGACTAGTTTCTTAAGCTTTTGAAATCTGATTTGAACCTCAACGATACTACTCATTACGTCATAATCTCATATCAATCAAAGGTGTGAACAATGTCTGTTTTATGTTTGCTTGTTCTGAAATTCTGATATAATACACTTAGTCTTTGCATTTGTTGGTGTAAGGCATCATAAATGTAGTCAAATTTCAACTGCCAAACACAGAGCACAAAATGTGCATGAAACAC
Source organism: Lepidium sativum (assembly GCA_023374145.1). Classification (NCBI taxonomy): domain Eukaryota; kingdom Viridiplantae; phylum Streptophyta; class Magnoliopsida; order Brassicales; family Brassicaceae; genus Lepidium; species Lepidium sativum. Next base: position 37,360 of record JAKUCM010003141.1, read on the forward strand.
ATAGTGGAGAACATGTAGAAAAAACATCAAATAAACGATTGGTTTACGCCTCTAGTTTGGAACTTGGCGTGGTATTATTGTGAAGTTGATTATGAAGGTAAATTGGAACAAATAAAATGGTGTAGTGAGAGTCTTTATGACGATGTGATGAAAGAGGAGCCACAAAGTTAGTGTATGGATTTTTACAGGATTGAAAGTTGTTGTGAAGATGTAGACAAAAATGCAACAAAATCCTTTAACTCGACTATTGTTAAAGCTAGGGGAAAAGTATTGGTTCCTATGACGAAAACAATAAGAAGGCAAGCAATAAGTCAGATTAGTAAGAGAGATGGCATAGTTGATAGGTGGAAGAAGCATGTTAGTGAATATTTTGCAGCCATTTTGGAGAGAGAGAAAGAGAAAGCTACATGATTTGGAGTTGTGAAAGGCACACACGGTAAGTTTAGGAGATACTTGGCGGGAATTATCAACATGTGAATTTGACAGCAGGTAGAAGAGAATAATACCCTTGTATGAAGTGGCAAATCACGTGGATTTTGTGTGAACATGTGTTTGTTGCATTCTTAGATATATGTAAGGACGTGACTGAGTATGTCTCAGTGTTTTTCTCCACAACCATTTGGAAGCAGCAGTACGCAATAACTCAAATCCAGTTCGTGGGGCAAACTATTTGATGGCCAATAACTATGTGTTGATCACAACACTACATGCGCCTAACCTTACCGGAAGAAAGAATGGATGGAAGAAGAGCTTCAATAGGATCAAGGGAAAGTTCGAGTCTCCAAAGAAGAATGGGAAACAAACTAAAGAAAGGGAGATAGAAAAGTTGGCCAAAAAGGGGAGAATCATCCATTGTAAGAAGTGTAAAGCAGCTGGTCATGACTCAGCAGGTTGTAAGAAGTTTCCAAAACAGAAAAAGAAGAAGAATGAGGTCGTGAGTGAAGTATATGATTATTGTAATTGTTTTGTTTTGTTTTTGTTCTTTGTAGTTGTTAATTTATTCTAAGTCATGTTTTTTTTTAGGGTGGAGATGAAAATGGAGCTAGAGATGGAGCTGAAACTATTACACAGACCTAGTCCACTCAGGAGACAACACAAGACACTCCACATGATTAGGATCGGTTGGGTTTGGATTAGTATTAAATGGTATGACTGACAAATGATGTTAGGGTTATGTGGTTGGTGGCTATTTGGACTAAATATATATAAGAATGACAAGTATTTTGGGTATGTGTCAATATATGTAAGAATGGCTTTTGTATCACCAATGACTTTATATTGGATGATCTCGTATTAACGGTTGTTGCTTTGGTCAATTTGTCTTAATTTTGCTCTCATTCTTACACTAGTTTTTGTATTTTTACACAGTCTGATAGTCTTCATATCAAGCTTGTAACCCCTTCAATAAGAGACTTCAGTGCAATCTATCCCAAAAATGTTCAATCTGTTTTGTTTCATTACATCTTCTTCATTACACAAACCAAAGAGATAACACCAACAACTACACAAATCACTTTAAAAGTAAATGAATTATTCACCGCCATCTTATCCTTGGCCACCATCAATTCTTTATCCACCTTCTAAAAGAACTCCTTCTCAGTATCCATCATTTCCATCATCTTCTTCTTCAAATTATTGACATGTAAAATTTCTTGCAAAATTTCACAATATTTATATATCAAAATCAATATATCATAATTTCTACCAAAATCAAAATTTCACAATTTCTATTTGTAGTAAAGTTCATAAAAGATGTAACAATATACCTTCAACCCAACATAGTATCTGTAGAATCTCTTATATGGGTTCTTAGTAGTTTTAGAGGTGAATGTGATGTCTCTTTCACCACACCAACACCTACTCGGCACACTAGCCAACATACTATGAAGACCGGAGTGACTTCTACGGCTATAACTCGACGACGAGAGGCTCATTATTGACAAATCCTCAATTTTAGTTCTCTCGCACGAACCCTAATTTGAAACTAAGAAGGAGAATTTGTTTTTCCGTCACGTGATAAGCTGATTCCTCGATATTTAGCTCACTTAATTAAACGCAACAATATACCTTCAACCCAACACAGTATATGTAGAATCCTTTCTCGGTAGTTTTAAAGGTGAATGTGATGACACTTTCACCACACCAACACCTACTCAGCACACTGGCCAACGCTACATGGCGACCGGAGTGACTTCCATGGCTACAACTCGACGACGAGAGGCACAAATCCTCAATTTTAATTATTTCGCACAAACTTTAATATGAAACTGAGAAGGAGAATTTGTTTTTTCGTCGCGCGATAAGCTGATTCCTCGACATTCAGTTAACTTAATTAAACACAACATTTAGCCTTTGTTTTTATTTTTTAATAAACGAAAGGATGTTGTTTTGGTTTTCAGAATAAGCCAAATAATTAGCCAAAATAATACTGTTTCGATGCTAAATGTGAAACCAAATTGCGGGTTTATAAGCAATAATCACTATTTTTATTTGAATAGCATGTGTACTTTAATGTATAAATTTAAAAACTTTGTGTATGAATTTAAAGGGTATATTAAATTTTTGGCACGAAATAAAAAATCAAAAATTTTATATTGGAAGACTAAGTAACAGATAAGTTTAAAAGAGAAAAGAAGTTCACTCTAAAAAAAATATAGATTTTCTATTTTTATCAATTTACTCCAACGGTTGCAAGAAAGATTTAGTTGTTAAGACTTAGTTATATCTTCTGATTACTTTTTTTGAGTTAACACAGAAGATGTAAAAAAAAACATAAAACAGAAGATGTCAAAAAACGGAATCGGAAGATTCATGTCATTTTTCTTCACAAGCTCTTCGATGCTTCAGATATCAATGTGTAGGGTCAGAGTATCTCCACGTGTTGAGTGAATCAGCTAATGGATGGTCCTGAGCTCGCAATGATTTCCAACCACAAAAAAAACAGACGATGGAAGCAAGAACCGTATCTTATCTCTCAACATTTGAGATTTACATCATATAAAATGAACCAAAATTTATATAATATTAACGTTCTTTTCTTACAAAAATGTTGGAAAAATAACATGGCTCACTTACTACAGAGCCTCTACTCCGCCGCTAGGCCAAAGTTTCCATGTTCGGGAAGTTTTAGCCGGGGAACAACAGATCGACGGAAGCTGACTGAGAGCCGCTTTCCGGTGATCGTACGGTGCGCATCAACCGAGTCATTAACGAGTTTGACTCAGAATAATGCGGCGGAGATAGAGTTAAATTATCTGGTGAGTCAATACGGGTGGGGAGTGAGGAGATTGAAGACAGACGACGAAGAGGAGATCAGAAGAGTGTCTCTGGTTCAGGCCGAGGCTTTTTATATCCCTCTTGCTCTGTTTAATGATTTTTTCTTTCTCTTTTTCCAGGTTAGTTTACTTGATTGTAACATACCAAAAGTCTTAATTAATCTAGAATCTTTAGTAAGAAGTATTTGTTTTGATGCATATTGCAGGCGGAAGTTCTATCAGCTCTTCTCTACAAACTAAAGAATTCACCACCTGACAGGTAAATTAAAAAAAAACCTCACTTTCATGAAGGGTAGTTATACAATGTGTTGCAACTTATGGAGGTTGAAAATTCGGTAGATATGCATGTCTTGTGGCGGAGCAAACCAGTGAAGCAGAAGCTTGTTCAAGCTCAAGTGTTGTTGGAGTAGTTGACATCACAGCTCAAGTGGAAAGTTCAGTACTTTGCCATTTTCCAGGCATCGAAGAGTATCTTTATGTATCTGGCTTAGCCGTCTCCAAAGCTCACAGGAGAAAGAAGATGGCAAGTACATTATTAAAGGCGTGTGATGTTCTATGTTACTTGTGGGGTTTCAAGCTTCTTGCTTTAAGAGCTTATGAAGACGACGCAGCCGCTAGAAATCTCTACACAAACGCTGGTTACAGAGTGGTTGCTACAGACCCACTCTGGACCTCTACTTGGATCGGCAGAAAACGCCGCGTTCTTATGACCAAACGATTCTCTTAGGCGTTTTCGTCATGTATATTTTTACTTACCTTGCAAATTGCAATAACAATAAACAATGCAATTAGATACAGTATGAATCTACTGCAATCAATTCAGAGACAGTACCTGAAATTCTAAACGACCATCAAGATTCCAATAAACAAATTATCCAGACATCAAACTTCTCTACAAAAGGGTTAGAACGACACAACCGTGTTTCGTTTCTACATCTAGGGACAAAAGCGGCATATAATGTTTTTTCCTAAACAAACGATAAAAGCCGATCAAACCTATTGACATTCGATGACAATGCTTCTTAGAGCGAATAAAAACAGAGTCAGTGGATGGACAGTCATGCATGCGGTCTGGTCAAGAGTGACATTGCCTTTCTGATATCTAGAGGCGGGAGTTCGAGTCTCGGCACTTGATTGCCTTCAGGTGCCATCCAGAGACCTCCATTATGTTGCGGCAACAGCACCGGTGACTGACTCTTGGTGTTCTCCGCTGATGGTTCTTGCTTCTTCTTCACAAATTCAAAGAACTCCGCAACCTGGCGTGCATACCTAGAACAATACAATCAAGATAATAGCTGTTAGATTCAGGATTTCAATTAAGTTATGATACAACAGTAGTGAAAACTTACTGTGCCTTTGCCTCAAGATCTCGGCTGAAGTCGATATTGGGTTCACAGTCCAAAACCAACGCAGGAACCTATTATAAACAACTAACCATTATAAGGGCTTCATACTTTTCTAACAATAAATGAAAAAATGAGATAGCTTTACCTTCTGGATACTAGAGTGCATATGATTTCCTTCCAAGTAGAAGACGCGGTCTTTTATATCAGGATGCAGAGAATTGTCAACGTGTAAAGACGGCTTACTAACAAACAATGACCCATGGTTTCCGCTCTCAAATGGGAGGAGCCAGCTCTCGTGCTTCTCGTGCAGATCTTGGAGGTATTTAAGCGAAACTCCACCTTCTTCTGCTCGTTTCCTAAGCATCATTCGCTTGTGGCAAGTGTCCGGGCTTGCCCTCAAGTATATAAACCCATCAGGAACAAGCCCAGGTAAGCAAGAGACCACTGGATCAAACCAAGAGTCATAGATGCTTATCTCCATCTCGTTCATCCATTTCGCTTCATGAACCGCTCTCACAAACACCTGAATATCCAAGTTCCAAAACATAGTAAGTTTGCAATCACACATTTCAAAACTATTAAGTTTAAAAGCCTTTGCTTTCAAAATACCATTCTGTCACTGAAGACACTCCTTTCCATCAACCTGAGAGGTTTGATTCCAGAAGCGGACTCTTTCTCCTGCATCAGCCGAGTGACGAACACATAGTTCTGGAAAGTATAGGCATACCTTTGAGGCTCAGAGTAGAATGCATCCAATATATTGAAGTGGTCAGGTCCAATATCTTGCCACTTGTCAACTGGCTCAGGAACAATTTCAACAAGGTCTTGTAACTCGACCGTCTCATTAGCTATTCTCTGAAGAAAAGTTGATTTGCCTACACTAATGTTTCCTTCAACACAGAACGTCAAACGTTTCTTTGCATTTAGATTCGGTTTAGAGCCAGAATCCTTTAGTTCATCATCCACACTCTTTTTAATAAACGTTGTTATACTCTCCGCATGGTTTCTATGTATAATCCCAACAGAGCTCCTTAGATAATCTACCATCTTCTCGCTTGCTTTCCAGAACTGAGATAACGAATCAATCAACCACAACAAGAACCAAGCTTTCAATTATTCCAAAACACACAAGTTAAACCGAAGATGCAAAAGTACCTTATCTTTGTAGAGCTTCTTGAGCTCTGCAACACCTCCAATTCCATTGTCAACAAGTTTTCTCTGATTCCTCAAACCCACTCCAGGAATTTTCAGCAAATCTGGATTACCGACAAACTCACCACTTACATTAGAGCTTCGATTTTGTCGACGATTAATCCTCACAGGCTTTTCATCGTTATCCGGAGAATTTTTCTCTTTCTCTTCGTCAACTTCTCCAGCAGAGTCTCCCTCGCCTTCAACCAAAGCTTCAGCACTATTAACCGTATTTGAGCCACCATTAGCGTCGGAATAGAAGAACGCACGCCACTTCCCGGTTCGACCGACCCAAGCCCGACTCTTACTACGGATTCTACAGGCGACAGAGCACCGGCAATTTCGGTAGGCAGCAGTTGAGAAGCGTAGCGAAACCGCCGATCCATGAACTCGGTTCCTCTGTAAGAAACCAGAGAAAGCAGCACCGCCAGTAGAAATCGAAGCCGTCTTCGTAGGCATAGCGGAAGTAGAGAAGAAACAAGTAGAGAGATATTTGAGGGTGGAACAAGGAGTGGGATTTTTGAAGGAGCTCTTAAACCCTAGTGAGATAATGCCGGCAGCGAACGAGTTAACCGGAATTGAGAGAACAGGGCTAGAACAAGTAGTACTCTTGCACAGAATCTTCTGCATACTGCTTCTTTAACCGAACATTTCACATCAGTGTAAGCTCTTGCTACTATTGAGAAACCCTAGCTTCAGAGAGAGAGAAGAGGAAAACGAGACGACAACAGAGATGAAGGGCTTTTGTGTGGGTTTTGGTTTGGCGCAAAGACAGAGGAGGAAGGAGAAGAGAGAAAGTTGTGTTTAGGGTTTTTGATTAAATCATTTGTGTGGTTTAGTTAATTATTAATTAGACCGACTCCGATTAGTAAGACCCACTAAAATGTGTGTTTTTAATATTAAAATAATATTAAGATTTTTTACATTAAAAATTTAATTTTTGGAGTTCTAATGGTATAATATTTTTGGGTTCTTAAATTTATTTTTTTTAAAGTTAAATTTACAAGTGATTCTATATCATCACAATTCAAAGTTAAGATTAATGAAAACAATCCCATTGAGAGTTTGAATATTAAGTTAATCTGATTTGCCGGCCTTCCTAAACCGATGAGAAAGTTATCCGGCTTTATATTACGATGAAGATACGACTTGATATAGATGAACTCGAGACGATTTATCTAAAACAAGAAATAAATAAGTTAGTGAAACAAGCACTGAGAGTTGTACTAAAACAATAACCATTCATCATTCCAAAGTATTACCATTTGATCAGCTAGGATGAGAACTATCTTCAATGTGAATTTCCTTTTGCAATAACGAAACAGATCTTCAAGGCTTGGACCAAGCAAATCCATGACTAAGACATTATAGTTTCCTTCAACTCCATACCATTTCATGTTTTGAATTCCGGCTGCATTAACAAACATATCACCAGGAAAAATGAATAATCACAAACAACTATGTAATCAAAGAGAGTTCAGAAACAACAGAGACAAGCAAGAAAAATAAAGCCTGCAAGTCAACAACAGCGAATAAAAAGATATTAGAGGTGAAATTTTTCTATTGATATATTCAGCTTCATTCTTTTGAGTATTATTTTATTCGATACCATACAACAGAACAATTATAAAAAACGGGTTAGCTTACTACTTGTGCAGTCCTACGTTCAAATCATGTCAAGTTATAAGGCACCAGGAAATCTTAATCAAAGGGAAAACACAAAAAAATAGATAACTCACATCTCTCCAGCTGTGGTCAAAGAATATAAATGTTGCGACTCTGAGTTCCACCAAGATCAATAAGATCAGAAGCATATAGTACTTTTCTCAATTAAGAAAAAAAAGTTACGAATTCTTGCTAATATATTCTATTATAAAAAGCAAAGTCAATAATAACCTGAGCATTTAAGTAGAGTTCAAGCACCAAAACTATAAAGCAAGAAAGTCATAATGACATATTAACAAGAATTTGTGTAAAACGAATGGTGAACAAAAAAGCAAGTTTAGCAATAAGGATACGCAAGATAAGCAGCAGACACTTCTTGAAATGGTACCAACACAACCACAACATGAAATAACAAAGAGAGCCACGCCTATGTCAATGAACAAGTATATGAACCTGCATTATATGAAAGAAGTTAAACAAAGCAAGATTATTGTTTTAAACCAGTGAATCAAGTAGTAAAATAGAATAAACAGTAGGAACAAACATACCAAGCTTTGGGAAGATTGTCAAACACATTTGAAGACAATGCCACATCCATAAGCATAGGCCTCCCAAGTGAGACGTAACTTTGGTCTCCATTTAAATGATCGAATGTAACAGAATTATCGGTTACTCTCTTGTACTCCACAAATAAGTAGATACCATAACCTATCATGCAAAGTCTAGCAACAACTAGCAGAAAGTTGAGTAACTTAAAGAGACACTCTAAACAACCTCTACAAGCCATTTTGTTAACTTAACTTGCTATATGATCAATACTCAGTTGTTCCTTTATTTCATAAGTGTCGAAGAATTATCCTAAAATACCAAAACCACAATCACAAAATATAAAAGGTATCAAAAAACTCGATTTAGTGAGTTCGAAATAGCAATGAAATTTCAGTCAACGTTCAAATAAGATCAATGAGAACTTCTCTTCATGATCAAAACTAAAAAAGAATCTTATTATATTCAAAATTCAGAAACATGTCATACTTCCACCCTAAAGAACTCTATATAACCTAGACTCATATGACAATTGTGGATGCAGAGTCTTTACACTCTCCTGCACAAAGACACACATTGAAATCAGTCATTGCAGGTTCAAAAAAGAGTCCATCCAATCTCAAATTTATACTTTTAATTTCAGTTTCAAGTTTGAAACACATTCACAAGCTTAACAATAACCTCTTCGTTAGTCTGAACATCAGTTCCTGCGATCACAACACTCTCAAATTCAATCATCTCCACAAAAACAAGAAGATACATAGATATTAACGGGATCATAAGAGGGAGCGAACCAATGTAAATCTCTCCGGATGAGCCACTGCCAATTTTTCGAACAAGTCGGTACTTACTCCCAATAGGAGAATCCATCATCAAACACCAATTGAAAAAATCCTATATATGTTCTACTATGTATTCTCGATGTCTCACCCACAAGAGAAGTGAAGTGCGAGAATAACCGGCAATGAAACTAGGTTTCAGAAAGCCAGCAAGTAGTTGAAATTGGAAAAGTGTAGGTAAGGAAAAAAGAGAAATTTGATGGAGTGTTGGTTGAGTAAGAAGAAGAAGACGAAGAAAAGAAAGAGAAAGAGGAAGAGGAAGAGGAAGAGGAAGAAGAAGAAGAAAAGCTACGCCGAGACGAAAACCACCGGAGAGGCGAGAGAAAAAGAGAAGAACGCGAAGGAGAAAAATAGCTCAATCATATAGTGACACGTATGAGTATCTAAACGACTCTTAAAACTCTAAATTAAGAGTGTTTCTTCTTTCTTAAATACCACTAACCATTTTTTATATTATTTTAAGGTTAAGAGCCTCCATTGGATACACTAATAGAGGTGCTCGTAGGAGTTATGGGTTCGATTGTCAGAAAAGCTATTTTGTGGGTCAGAAACCAATTATTATATATATAAAAGCAAGGTTATTTCTCTCCATGTAACACATCAGCTGTTTAAAGGCTTATAGAGCTGATGCATCAGCTACCTCTTAAATTCAAGTTACCAATCCGAATAAAACAATAATACATATCACCAAGATTTGTTTTTATTAAAAACAAAATTTATTACCATTTTTGTCAAAATAATAAGTATCAGCACTATAACTCCATATATGATAAATATTAGAATAAAAGACTATACTTTATTATTTGTTCAACTATTAATTTTAAATCATGTACAAAATAAGATGCAACTATGTATTTGGTTCTATTTGAATTTATATTTATATTTTAAACATTGTTTTTAAACTATTGTTCTATAGACTAAAAATTGAAATCAACCCGAATTAAAAGAATCGAATCCGAACCAAACCCAAAAAATATATTAATGGATTCTAAATTTATATATTTACAAAATCAATACACAAACCCGAACTCGATTTATAAATACTATGTTCGAAAAATAAAAATATCCGATTAAGTTTAAATCAAAATAACCAAACTACCGAATTAGATTAATGGAGCCCGATGAAATACTAAAATGTATTCTAAAATTATGTACCAGAAAAATTGAATTCATACCTGAACTGAAACCAAATCAATAAGCAAATTTGTAACTGATACATTTTTTAATTAAGTTTTAGCTTTTTTAGATTTTTTTTATTAATCTTTTTTGTTATTTTTAAAAAATTTTGAGTCTTTATATTTAAATTTGTAGCAAAACCTATCTTAGTCCTATGTTTAAGGATAGTTATGACTCCTAGGTTAATTTTATTCTATAATTTATAACACGACTAAAATGAAAATGTCTCCTGCTTTTTTAATATATTATATACATTACATAAAATATGTTTCTAAATTACATTAACAATAACTATATGCTATAGATAAAATTTGGTGGTATACATGTGTTTATTTATATATCAAATATAGTAAATCAAACAAAGAAACTAAAATTAGATTGAAAACTTATAACTTTATGATAGATATGTTATATAAAACCATTATTTTTTTTCTCTCCATGTGATATATGTTATTTTGGTGTGTTTTTATATTGTCACATTAGCAAACACTTTTTGTTAACTAATCAATCGAATAACATGATTGATTTAACTCATCAACAAACACCATTTGTTTAGATAAAATAAATAATTTTGAAAGATAAAATATCATTTTTCTAATAACAATTATGAAAGATGAAATGTCATAAAGATGAACAAAAAGCTACAACTAATCGGAAAATCAGACACAGCTGGAAAACAAATTGAAGCGAGAAATGACATGATGTTGCTATGAACGACAAAATTCGAGTATCTAATGGCATGAAGAAAAATTAAAGAGAGCGACTATTAAAAATAGAAAGAAAAAGTTTGAGTTTGGCTTGTGAATGATGGCGATGATACTGCTCGGGTCACAAATGATTTATTGATGATATAATCTTCAGTCATGTATTATGGTGTTTTATAAAATTTGTTGTTGAATCTATGTGTTGCATTTTTCATTTTCTGAAATTATGGTGGAGACATCTACGTGAGATTGCATCATTTTACTTACAAAATTCAAAGAAAAATATTGGAGTTATATATAAAAGAAGCATTTGTTTTTCTTCATAGGTGAAGACACCTCGGCATGTCATATTATTGCATTCTTGTTAAAGCAACCAATAAAATTATTTGATTAATCTAAATCAGCATGTATATATGTCAATGAAATTAAGTTACATAAATGAAAAAAAGAAAAATGGAAACTTAAGCCTTTTCATCTTTAAATGCACACGATCATCAAATATAAAAGCAGCAGTGGTTCAATTGTTACACTCGTCTTATTCCTCAAAACATCATTTCACTTTTCAACAAATATCGTTTAACCTTCTTTAACAATTAAGATCTCTTTTTCAATTTATTTGGAAATTTCTCGCTTATATTGTCTTTTGTTAAGATCAAGAAGAGATTGCTTTTGCTTGATGCCGATGGAGGAGGAAAATCAATTTGTTATCATATACCTACACTAGCGAAACCTAGAATAGTCCTTGTTGTATCTCCTTTGATTGGTAATCTCGTATTTTTGTTATGCGGTTGATGAATGAAGAATCTTTATATTATTTGGTCTCTTTGAAGTCTCTAACTTTTGTGTGTTTTTACCTTTATTCATCTCTTATGTAAACATTTCTCAGCTTTGATTGTAAGTGCCATTGTTCTTTTCTTCTTACTTTTCTTTACTATTAAGCCTTCTTGTAACTTGTTAATGGATTTTGATGCCTTGATGGACCTTAAATTGTTTCTCTTTGGAGAATCAAGTTATGGCAGCGAAGGAGAAAGGTGTTTCTGTTGAGTATCTTTCATCCACCCAAGCTACACATGTTAGAAACAAGGTGATTTAATCTATCTCCTGTGTCTTTTAAGGTCCATGTATATATCTATCTATATTCTAAAGTTTGTCTATTAAATAACATCTTTGATCAATACTCTTCATGTCATGTGCTTTGTATAATATGACAAAATCATTTAACGTGTTTTTTGTTGATCAGTTCTTGTATAGATTATATTGTTTAATCTCTTTGGATGTGATTATTGACTTTTGTGTTTCAGATCGATAAGACCTTGATTTTGGAAAACACTCTATAAGATTGATGTATGCTACTCCAAAAATGATTGCCACGAAAAGATCTATGTTGAAGCTGAGAAAATTTTATTTTAGTGGTTTACTTAATCTTATAGCTGTAGACAAGGTAATGGTCTTGTAATGCCTATACAAGAGTCAGTAAAACTTGAGGGGCTTAACCTTAATATTAATTTCATTTTCTCGAGTGCTTTATGTAATTTTCAGACACACTACATCTCATCATGGGGCCACGACTTCAGGTTCATAATTGGTGATTGTGCCAACATTCTTTCCATGAGCACTTACTATAATATAACTTGTTTTGCATATTACAGACCAAGTTATCGTCGACTTTCAACCTTAAGAGATTTTTTTTGTGGATGTTCCAATGTTGGCTCTAACTGCTACTGCTGGGGGTGGTAGAGATACTTTGAAATTCTTATGCACATGTAATTGGGGCTGAGAGAAGCGAAGTAGTGCGAGTAGCGGGCATGTGATGCATGAGTCGTCTATGATGGTGAGGGAAGCCATGGCGGGGCAGCTCGAGGAGAGGCAGAGCGATTGGGCTTACTCGAAGCATGTGGTGGTGCTATACATCGTGTGGAACCTGGCTTTTGTCTCTGTCGCTTTGGTTGTTCTGATTATGAGCCGAATTGGTCATCCAAAAATGCTTCTTAGAGTTTGGCTCTCGTGTTAAACTTTTGTTGTAATCTTCAAAAAGTTTGTTTCTAACTATTACACTATAAAAAGGGTATATTCACTGTTGCATTATACAAAAAGCTTGATTATCTCGTTCTCTTATTTACTTGGTATGATTATTGACATGTGTGATAATAGTGTGTGGAAGGTATGTCGAATTTGGATACACTTGAAGATTTGGTGGTAGTGGGGAGTAATGGGCAACTTGTTTACAACTTTTGTGTTACTGTAGATGATGCTACCATGGCTATATCACATGTTATATAGTAAGGTTATTACTTTAATGTCTTCTTTTGCATGTCTTATTTGTATAAATCATGTTTCATTGTGATCTTCATCAAATCTATTAACTTTCATTACATGGCTGAAGAACACATACCTAATACTTTAAGGCAAGCTTTAGTTTACAAGGTACATACTAGACTATGTGTGTTTCTTTCGATTGCGTCCAACACTCATGCAATCCTGAAGATTACCGGAAGAGTTTGATTTAGTTTTGTCTACATCAAACAATAACATTCTTTGGAGTTCCCAATGTATGTGTCCTATCAAATCTTTGAAAACATTCTTGTTGATGTCCTGACACTATTTTCAAATCCGATTTCATGACATACAATATTTGCTTGCTTTTCTGAATTTTCCTTGTTTTTGCACTCCTCGTAGACAAGTTGCACTGATACATATTCTACAATTATGAAGGTGTGATTCTCTTAAAGGAAAAGAAATCATTCCATGGTGAGAAAATTAAGTTTGTTTACCATGAGGATGACTTTTTGACTGTTACTTATGTAGTTGAGATTCTATGATGATAAACCTTCATATATATGCAACCTTATGCAGGTGAAATTTCCTTCACTACCACTTATGTGGATAGTTCATGAAGATAAAGTCCTACACAGGTAAACAAAATTTTGGTAGGATTTAATCATAATATAAGCTATCATTAGAACTTGCTACTCTACTCTTAAGTTATAACTCTAAGTGGTGCATGCATCAAAACTTTTTCTAAAATACCTATTAATCAAAGTTTATGTTGGTTACTCAATTAACAGTAATTTGGTATCATAAGTATGCATAAATATGAATAATATATGTTTCAGGCTTTGCTATGAATATTTTTTTATCCAAAACTATAAATGCAGTTTGTCCATCTGTGTGGCATTTATTTGGATGAGACAATATGCTTAGAAGTTATATGAATTTATCTACGCTCGGATTGACCCAAGACACTGTTCGTCATTTTGGTTTGGATGAGGATATGAATAGATTTTAACTCATGGATGATAATGATATTCTTGTTTATACTTTCTTCCCAAAAAAAACAACAACTTCTTAATTATACGAGCTATAAGGTATGACATCCATATCATAATACTCTGACCTTTCCCTCTACATTGTTTATAAATTTCAACAATATTTTTATCATAATCATTTTTACAAAAAAATCGTTTTCTCTCATTTTTTCTCTAACTATTTTTCATTATAATCATTTCAAAAAAATTCTAAAAAACTCGTAGCATAGTGCGACATGAATCTACTTTAAATAAAAGTATCAAAAATTTGAAAAGAAAAATTCTGAAAATGTAAAAAGAAATAAATTAAATTATCATGTTATCTTTAAATCTGTTTAAATCATATTATAAAACAATTGTGAAATTGAACTATATTTATCGATATCAAGAAGTACAATATAACCTCTTTAAATCAATATCATATAAATTAATATACATCAAAAACTTCTATAAAATAATATAATTTTGCGGTCCCAAATTTAATTTTTGATTCAATTAGTATATTACTAAATTAATAATCTCTCTAATTAATAAAAATATATTATTTTGGTATAGTTTTAATATTATTAATTTATAAAGGTTTAACTATTGTATATATGTAGAAATTGTGTTTATGTTATAAAAAACAATGGGCTAAGACATCAAAATTTTGAAAACAAATTTGGGGCATATGTTTGGTAGTTTTACTGTAAGGACATTAGTTAGTATTAGTTTAGGAACACATATTTTCAAATGAGTTGGACTTAAAAATTGTAAGTATGATAAAGAAGTGGGTTGAAAATGACAATTAATTAATATTAAAAAAAGGAAATATGGTTGTTGTAATAAGTAAAATAAAGAGATAGGCTTACGAAAGCTTAATGAATTCAAAGTCTTAAAAAATTAGTTAATATCACACATAGAAATATTGGCCTGTTTGGTAAACAAAAAGTTTTGTTTCTGTTCTAATACTTTTTTCGTCGCGTTCGCTGACCAACCTTTTCTAAATCATTTTTTTTTTTGTTACTTTAATGATTGATGTTATATCTATTCCGTCGGTTGTTGTATTTCTAAATGGTAACCAAATGACAGGTTAAGATCTCCGACAACCTCTTAGTTATCACTCAGGGCTATGATTTTACATGCTTACTAATACGTTTATTAATAAGCGTTATTATGGAGAAATTACTTTTAAAATCCAGCTATGTCCGTTAGCATTGGGCAAGACATGAAGGACGGTCTTCTTTGTCATCGCTCTGAATTGTGTAGCAATGTCAGATGTGACACGTGCTAACGACACATTTGTGAATAATTAGTTTTTAAATAACCACTTTTTTTTAACTTGGACTTGAATTTATTTGGGCCTACTCTAAATTTGTATGGACTTTAAAAGCCATTCTGTAGTTAAAAGCCCAAATTATTTAGGTTAGACTTATCATTTTGAGGGAAAAGCAGGTGATATATAAACGGCTCTCGTCACTTCACCATCTACAGTCCGGCCTCTGATGGAATTAAACCCTAGTTCTTTCGTAGACAATCAGAGAGAGATGGCGAAAGAAGCTAACGTTAATGTAAAGACTTCGGCGAAGAAGGACATACGGAATTATCTCTGTCAGTATTGCGGAATCAGCAGATCGAAAAAGTATCTTATCAATTCACATATCCAATCTCATCATAAGGTTTGGATCTATCTCCAATACGATTTCAAAATCTCACCTGTTGCATCGTGATTCATGTTAACGCGATTTTGACGAAGACTTCGATTCAGGAATTATGATTTAGTGATGGTGTATAGAATTTAGCGTTTTCTTTATCTGGGCTTTTCCTTGTTTCCTTTTAGGTGGAAGTTGAAGAGGAAAAAGATAATGAAGCTTGCGATGTTAATGAAGAAACTTCAAGCAAACATACTTGCCAGGAATGTGGTGCTGAGTTTAAGAAACCAGCTCACTTAAAGCAGCATATGCAAAGCCATTCGCTCGAGGTAGATTTACGCATCTTGTTCTGCTAACAGCTAATCTGTAGTGGCAGCTTTTGTAAATCCAATTTAAGCCTACGCGGATTGAATCCTTGTGCAAATCTACTAAATATAAAAATGCATAGAGAAACTCGTGGGGGTTTTCTAAAATTTGAGTACTGTTGTTATTGTGGACTGATTTTTATGCCATTGCAGGGAATACATGGCCTTTTGTTTATTCCAAAAGGCCTTACATATATTATTGCGTGAGGCATTGGATCCCAAAAGGAGAACTCCAAAATGCGAGGCTACATGTTATGGACTAGTATCAGGTAGGGAGACCTCCTGAGAAGCTCCAGCATGCAAGCCTCGATCACGCAGAGGTCTGATGTTTAATAGCTTTTTTTATTCAACAATGATTTTGATTTTCTTTCATCAGTGAGCTATGTTTCTTATTGTTTTTTAATTCTTGGTGTGTGTAGAGACCTTTTGCGTGCTATGTGGATGATTGTTCTGCCAGTTATAGGAGAAAGGACCACCTCAATAGGCATCTTCTTACCCATAAAGGGCCGCTCTTTAAGTGTCCAGTGGAGAAATGCAAAAGTGAATTCTCAATTCAGGGCAATGTCAGTAGGCATGTTAAGAATATCCATAGTAATGGCAATTGTGATAAGGACAATTCCGATATTGGTGATAGTGTTAATGACAGTACTGGTAATGTCGACTTTGAACCCATGGAATGTTCAACTGATCGGAAGCCGCATGTCTGTAAAGAAATTGGTTGTGGAAAAGCCTTTAAGTATGCTTCACAACTGCAAAAGCATCAGGATTCTCATGGTAAGTTTACCTTCCTATCCTTTACCGAGCTCTTCTTATATTTTACCTCTAGTTTATGAACCTTGGTATATGAAGTAGTTCTGAGAAGCCAAATTGCTTTTTCCTAAAGCGTTCCAGTTTTCCAATTTTAAATGGTTATGGATTTACATGTTCAGTGAAATTGGACTCTGTGGAGGCTTTCTGTTCTGAAGTTGGGTGTATGAAGTACTTTACAAACAAGGAATATCTCAAGGCACACATAAGATCCTGCCATTTGCACATTAACTGTGAGATTTGTGGTTCGAAGCATTTGAAAAAGAACATCAAGAGACATTTACGCACTCATGAAGAAGATTCATCATCTGGGGAATTCAAGTGTGAAGCTGAGGGTTGCTCTTCCACATTCTCAAAGGTAAAGAAACGTCCTTTCCCCGTAAACTAAGTATTGCTTTCAAGATCTTTCAACATCCCTATATACGTTGATTTGATTTTGCAGGCATCTAATCTTCAGAAACATATAAAAGCAGTGCATGAAGATATCCGTCCATTTGTCTGCGGGTTTCCAGGTTGTGGCATGAAATTTGCGTACAAACATGTCAGAAACAACCATGAGAATTCCGGGAGCCATATATATACTTGTGTAAGTTCTCATCCCAACTTGTCATTGTTTTAAACGCAAAAAGACGAAAATCTCACGTAAAATTGAATGTTGTTCCAGGGTGATTTTGTCGAAGCCGATGAAGTTTTTACATCAAGACCAAGAGGTGGACTAAAAAGAAAGCAAGTCACAGCGGAGATGCTAATACGAAAGAGGGTCATGCCTCCTCAGTTTGATTCAGAAGAACACGAGACTTGTTAGTTTTTACAAGCTGTAATTATTATTATTGTCTTACTAGAGAAAGATGGTTTGGTACGTGTAAGTATTATCTTTTGTAAGTGTGTTAGCATGACAATAGTAACTAGAAATGTAAAATTGTCCCAATATAACCGTACTAGTGTCTTAAATCCTATATAATTTTTTGGCTGGAGATGTAATTAAAGTCCACTCTTCAAATCTCTCTTTCCGTGCTCATTCAGCGCTTTGGGCAAAGTAAACAAGACTTTGACAATTCAAACTATACAAAGGTCAACAAAAGGAGAGAGTGATTCGTGTTCTTGCAATAAAACAAAGTAGCTTCTCCATTAAAGGAAGTGAAGCAGAAATACTCTTAATAGAAAAGCATGGCTACTACATTCAATATTTGGGTGACATCTATCATAATCCTAGGTACGAATTTCTTAACATACAAAATAGCTATCCTCAATTTTATTTAAGAATCAAAACAAATGAGAACATAAGATTTGTTTTAAAGGGATCGTAGGAGGAGTAGTCCCAAGAATTAGAAGAACAAAGACAGCGATGGCTTGTCCTCTATATTGCTTACAAGTAGAGTACATGACATGTTCTTCTTCTGATAATGAGAAGCTTCCTCCGAGATGCAATTGTTGTCTTGCTCCCAAAAATTGTACTCTTCATCTCTCTGATTCTACTTCTATTCATTGTAACAAATGAATATATCTAGTATGATAACGCCTGATTGTATCCCTCCTTCAAATCCCATCTATTCCTCCCACTCTTCGATTTCACCATTTCTATTATCTCTTCTTCTTCCTCAAACTCTGAAATTGTGATTAATATATGAAAAAGGTTTCAATTTTATTATATTGAAGACGATAAAACCTTATAAGGTTAAACAATAAACACAACAGAAGCAAATCAAACAAACGGATTATTTAAAGCAACGATTTTTGTAACTGAAGCAAAATAAAATCCTAAAAAACAACTAGATGTTCAAAAAAAATAATCTAAAAAACAACTAAATAACCGAAAAGTTCGTAACATCGTTCTTCACCAACCTATTATTTGAGGTTTTATCAAAAATCCTTCATTTTATTTCCATTTTTGGGAATTTATGATGTATTTTCTTTTATCTTGTACCCGACGGTATGGTCAATCGGATATTCGGTTCACATTCCGATATCATGTGAAAGATTATTTATTACTTTTTATAGTTTTTCTTAATTATATTTTTCACACCTATTAAAATGTTAGTTATTTTAATTATTTTAAACAAAATTTAAATTTTACATAAAATTCTCAAAACATCAACTAAAATAAAACAATTTATTTTTCTAAAACATCAAATAAATAAAAGCAGAGAAAATATTTTTATTTTTATAATATTCTCTAGGTTGACAAATTATTTCACTCTCTACTTTTTATTTTGTTTTTTTATTCTTTGTATTAAACCATAATTTTTTATATGTTTTTTTTTTGTCAAAGGCAAATCATATTGAGCCACAACTGGTTGACCCAATAGCCAAATTCCTACATAATGTAGACGGAGGGACTCGATCTCTGGTTGTGTAAATGAATCATTTGCAACAAGGGTGTTTTATTTAAGGAATTAGATAATGAAAAGGAGTAAAATAATGTAGTTTTGTTTGTAAAAAAGAAAAAATTGATTGTCACCATCGTTTTATTTCTCTTTCCAACTTAGTTCTTCTCACTCTAGAAAAGATAATTTTAATCATAGGTTAGTTCTTTTTCTTATCTTTCAAATGCTGTTGATTTCGTGGTGAACTTAGAATTACTTGATTGAATATCATAGGTGAATTTTTGATTCGTTATAACCCAAACACCACTATTAACAAGTTAGGGTTCTTCATTCTGTATTCATCAACCAAGAACTTAACTCCTCCTTAAAGAATATTATGATTACAAAATTGAAAGATTAATGCAAGTAAGGGAATTGAATCAACGAGGGAAAACAGTTTGGTCACATATATGGGTTAATGGAGAAAGTGAGATTCGAGAGAAAATCAGGTTTTGCTGTGACGTTTTGATTCTGAATCTATAAACAACAACAAAAATCTAGATTTCAAATTTTGTTTCGATATGATAAAGGTGGAAGAAGAAATCATTTTCTTAGCAAAATCAAAAACTCAAAATCCCAATTCGAAAATGGAGAAGACGAAGAACAAACAATTAAATTTTCTTTTCTTAATTTACAAACAACACGACGTAGTTTTGTTCAGTTTCGTAATCCAATTCATTAAGCAAAACGATTTGATTTTACTCGTAAAATTAAATCGCTAATAAAACGCATAGTATATTTTTTTGAAATTTTATTGCAGTGGTATTATTAATATGAGTAATAAGAAAAATTCATGATTTAATACAAAGAGTAAAAAATTTCATGACACAAATAGCAAATAAGTATAGATTTTTCCAGTGAAAAATAAGTAGAGGAGGAATAATTCAACCCTTTTTATTTTGGTGTTGTTATTTGTAGCCATTGGAAAACAAAATAGTGCGACGGAAAAAAAATGCAGTTGTAGATGCCTTAGTTCATTCTATGACTATCAATTCTTCCAATGTTTTAGTTTTATTCCTCACTGTATCACTTCAATCTTTCATGAGGGCTACACTCTTTCTGCTTAATAATAATTTATGATGTAGAAAAATAATCTATGCTACAAATGCTTTTGTTAATTTTTGTTTAATTTACTAATTATAGCATGGAGAAATCAAATCCCATATCAGAATCATTTAGCCTTGTGCATAACGAAAAATTGGATGAGAAAACAAAAATATATGTCAAAATAGGTAGTTTGGGAACATGACGAGAATTTTGGAATCAGGAACTGTACCAGAATTCTGAGTCAAAATTTACTTTCCAAACTATTCTCAAAATCCTACAAAATAGAAAAATTGTGGTACAAGTACAAAAAATAGTTTGGGTAATACGAGTGATCAAAAAATTAAGGGTATTATTATATAGAGATTTTCCCAAATGACCCATTGACTTTAGTCAATGAGTCAAATGACTCCTTATTACTAGAAAGAATGACTCGAATAGTCCAATAAAATGAATTAATTACTAGAATAATCATTTGACAACTATGAATAGTAAAAAAGATGAAATTACTTGTATTTCTCAAGGGCATAAGTTTATTACGATAATGCTATTTAGATTTAATTTTTTGATAATCTTTTTTAAAATTTTTGTTTTTTATTATTCTTCCACGAAGAAGAAGAAACAATTTTTTCCAGATTTGTTGTGTTTTGTGTCAATTTCTTAAAGTTTTAGGTACCCTATAATCATCTCCATTTCTCCTGTAAAGTATAAATTCCTTAACTTCATTCATGAAAGTTCACTATTCCAAAATTGAGTATTTTCTATATAACTCGAATATGAGGATTTTGTTGAGTGAATAAAGTTGTGTTGAATATTGGTTGGGTATCTTGAATAGAGCACAAAATTACAAGGCTAATGAGTTAATTTTGAAATTTTTGAAATTTTTGAAAAGTTAGGTTGAAGATGTGACGAAAAATCTACAATACTAGAAAGAAAAACCTACAAAATATTAAAAACAAACTTACAAAACATGTGAACTAAGTCGAAAATGACAAATCAACAAAACAAAAATTATAAACCTACAAAGAAGGAAACTAAACTTGTTTTCTAAAGCCCAAAAGTAAACCTACATGGTGATAAATACATGCAATATGCAAACACTAAATATATGCAAATTCAACCTACATTACATGATCTGTAAGACCATAACAAATAAGTACTAAAACCTACAATACTTAAAAAGAAAACCTACAACATAGAAGAATGTCTTACGGTGATAAACCTACAAAAGATAAAAATACATCAAACGAAAAACAAACCTACAAAGCATGATAAATAATATACGTACAACGAATGAGAGATAAACTTACAATGAAGAACAATATCTTGCAAAGATAAACCTACATCACAAGAATAATACTAAAACCTACAATACCTGAAAGAAAAACCTACAACATAGAATGATGTCTGCCAGCGATAAACCTAAAAAAAACTAACAACAAACCTATAAAAGATAAACCTACATCAAACGAGAAAACCCTACAAAGCAGAAGAAACCATAAACCTAAATAACCGACCTTAAAAACATACATATTAGGCCTACAAAACTGACCTTAAGAACCCACATAACAAACTATACAAACCCATATAACTGACTTTCCAAACCTAAAAGTAGGCTAATCTTGTGATATGAAGTGAAATATACCTACAATGCGTTAGTTATAAAGCTACATAAAACGTCACTGACAAGAGAAAATAAACCTCCCACGAAGATGGGAATTAGTTGCAATGGTTGTGTAGGTTTTGAAGGAGGATGAGGGTCTGTTCTGTAGGTTTGTCGTGAACATTTTAGATTTGATAGGTTTTATATTCGATTATGTAGGTTTGTCGTGTACATTATATATTTTGTAGGTTTTATATTCAATTATGTAGGTTTTTAAATAAGTTATGTAGGTTTAATTTTCAATTATGTAGGTTTGCAATCTCATTTTCCTTAACATTTTGATGTCTTGTTTACCTCGCAGCGATGGCGCAGAAAACTTATTCTAAGAGACTATTCAGTGTTGGCAAAAGTGTCGAGACTAAAAAGAGGTTCAATCATTATTGTAAACTCGTAAAGTTCAATTATTAGTGACAACTTTGTTCCAGAGATGCATGTATGTGGTTTACTTATTGTTCAGTAGGTTTATATATATATGTGGTGTAATGTGATGTAGGTTAATGCATATATGTGATGTAGTATGATGTAGGTTAATGCATATATGTGATGTAGTATGACGTAAGTTTATGCATATGTGATGTAGTGTGATGTAGGTTTATGCATATGTGATATATGTTTGTGTATATATGTGATGTATGTTTATTCATATCTATGATGTAGTGTGATGTAGGTTTATTTATATATGTGATGTAGGTTTATGCATATATGTGATTAAGTGTTGTTTCACGTTATGTAGGTTTAAGATAAATTATGTAGATTTGTTTTGAAAATTGTGTCCGCTTCATATAAAACAAACATACATCATAAAAAACAAACCTACATCAAAGACAACAAACCTATAACAATGACAACAAATACAATAAACCTACATCAAATGCAACAAACCTACAACATATAAAACAAACCTACATGAAAGGTAGCAAATCTACGAAGGTACCAACAAACCTACAACGAACCTACAATATAGACAACGAAACTATATAACTTCAACTAATATACCTACAAAATACTTCACACAACCTACAAAACAACATTTGACCACTGACCTTAACTCCATAGCTTTGCTTTAGACACTCAAAGACATGAAGGGGCATAACAGACGAACTTACACCACAAAAAAATCAACATAAAAGCGAGCTATAATATATAGAGTAGCTTGTCTTGCACGACATGACCGCTCTGTCACGGAACAAGTGTGTAATTTCTAATGTAGAAAAACGAGCTAAATCAATTGATGCTCCTCCAAGATACAATTGGCATCCAAGCACCCAACACTTCACCCACAACAAGAATCATGTTGATGTTATAACGTTAAACAATTTATCAACATAAAAGAACCACCAATCTTCTCATGCCTCAATCTTCCACGAATTACTTCCACTTGATCCATCTAAAAATTGTAATAGCTGACGATGAAAAATGTTGAAAGATTTGAGGTAAAGGTTGTTGACGGCGATACTATTAAATGCAGCTGCTAGGTGAAAGTTTAATAACGGAGGTAAAATGGTCATTACATGATACCTAGGTATCTAAGCAAAACCTACAACATAAGACCCGAAAACCTACATAGCTTCATAGGACTTGAAAACCTACAAACAGTAGAAAAAAACCCTATATAATAGTATGTAACAAACCTACATAACAGTACACAACGTACGTAACAAACCTACAAACAATACAAAACAAACCTAAATAAAGTTTGCAGCATAACAACATAAACCTACATATCATATTCATCAAACCTACAAATCGTATTTTACTAACGTACAATGCTTAACGTATAAACCTACAACAAACAATGCTGACAACTCAAAATAAACCTACAAGGATGTGATATGCAAACCTACATTAAAGACATTTACTCCACATGACTATTGACAAACCTACATAACTAGTTAGTAAACTCTTTCCGTAAACCTACAAATCATCCAATCTTTGAACCTACAAAAGTTACTTCAGAAACCTACATAACTACTTTCTAAACTCTGTATTGTAACCTAAAATTCCTGTAAACCTACATAACTACTCCAATTAACCTATATCTACCACAACTGTTTTTTATTTTTCGCGTGGCTGACGTGAAATTACTCATTAGTGACAATTTCATAATATTGTTTTTCTTTTCAAAGAAAATAAGAGTAAAACTCCCTTATTTGATCTTGAAAGATTAGATTTGTAATTTCAATATTTTCAAACTAGAAATGTAATTAACTCATATTTTTAGACTAGTTTAGTATTCTTTTTCAATCTCTAAAAATTTACCCATTATACCTTTATTTCTTCAATCATTTTTCTACTATGCCATTTTAAAAAAAAAATTACAAGAAAGACATAAAATGACTAAAATATTAATCCAATCTCACTTATTTAC